>PNEQ01084405.1:0-36820 GCA_003012365.1 Medauroidea extradentata | reverse complement strand
CGTCGTGAAAATAAGCAAAAATGAAGGAAATTATTTTTTTGCCGGCGAATGGTACATTATTTTAAAAAAAACGCGTCCACAGTATTGTGCATCGTGTGATTGCACATTGACTCAAATTTTTTCAAAACTTTTGGTTAAAAAATATTTGAGTTATTGGCACCAGTCTGAAAAAACACTCCAGACGCTGTGAAATATATTTTCTTTAAAGCTTTTCATTTTTCATTTTCGTATAATGAATAACAGTCGTGACAAATTACCGACAATGTCTCTTAATGGACGACTTGAAAAGAGGCGGAGCTTCAGTCTGGTGTGGGATATAACTCATACCGCAACCGAATACAACCTTCATTGAGGTGTTTGGCTTCACATGTCACATGTCAAGAAAATTGAAAATTTGTTTGGAATTTGCCGCTTTTTCAGGTAAACATTGATCTTATGTATTTGCGTATCTTAACCATGATATTAAAACTAGTACTTTATACCCTTGCGTGCAAGTTTTGAGTGCAAAAATTTTTTGTTTCTGCCATTCCCAACTAACAAATCTGCATGTTTGTAAACAAGCTTTGTTTCCCACAGTACTCTTTTCCCGCAATGTGACGTCAGAGGGCGTGTACATCAAGTCGTCCATTGAAACATTACAATTTACGATAATGTGTGTATCATTAAAACAGATAATCGCTAGTAGTTATTGAGTCTTTACTACATTGTGAGAAATAATTATTATGTTAAAATTTATATTATTATAATCGCCTCATAACATGTCGTATACAGGGTCTTTAGTGGTAGAGAGTTTTTCTCATGTTGGAAACGTGGCAGACGTTGCCGTTGATCCAACAGGTTTTCTCGGGGCACTCTCGTTTCCTCCGCCTCTCTCATTTCGTCGCTGTCTACACTCATCTCACCTCAACTATTCCTCGGGTCTGCGGGCGACAGGCATATCTCGCTAGTCCAGCAGCCGAACCAACCTTCACCCCAGCCTTCTCTCATACACAGTGTGACCCTGCCCGAAGAAGGGAACACGTAGGGGATTTTCGTTTTCTTTTATTGTACATTGTGCATCCGGAAAGGTAAGGTAATTAACCATCGTCCTATTATAATATGTTCAAATAAATTTTGCGAAACTTAGAATCAGGAAGAAGGTAAGAACAATTCATCATAGGGCAAGAAAAATATTTCTGCGTGCGTGTTAAGTGCTTTAAATAGCATGCAAAAAAAGATTTTCCCGCTTTAAAAATGACATTTTAATATACATAATTTCGTGAAGTTCATCTTAACTGGTCAAGAATCTACAGACCTGAACTTGTGGTAGGGAAGCTTGCAACTAAAGAGTTAAACAAGAATGCCAACTTAAAATTCCAGACCATTACGTGGAACACGGGCTTGAAAAAAAAAGGCGCGTTACCTTTATTCTTTTCTTTTCGGGAGAAGATGTTATTAACTTTATAACGTGGGGCGCGTCGAGACAAAATAAACTCAAGAAAAAGTACTTGGCACTCTATTTTACCTCATTAGACAGTACTCTAACTTCCGCTCGCTTGGACACGTCAGACTTTTCGCTCTTTGTTCCAAGAAGAAATATTTTAAAGTAACTTTTTTTTGCTCAGTTTGGGTGGGAAATTTTAATTTCTTACTTATTTAAGAAACCGTATACTTAGAGATGATGTTTTATCGCGGGAAAATTTGACTGTTTGCCGGGTTCGAACGTACGTTCAGCTTATCAAAAGCTCACTGGCTTTTTCCCTGTACATAGAGCTGTTACCCTATTTGACTGAGCCAATGATAATCCCGATATTGTAAAATTTGACGCTTGTTAGTGGTCTGCAGACAGATACGTTGTGTCTCAAGTATATCACCGAATCTTATATGTTGAAAGAAACTACAGTGTTTTCAAGGATATGATGGTACAAAACATTTTCGCAACATACCATCATCTATGTATAGTGAAGTTGCCAAACACGTAGCCGATTTAAGGGTATTCGAGTTAAAAAAAATATATATAATTTTATATTTTTATAAAATAAATAGTTTTATTGATGATATTTGTGAGTACAGATTCCTCTTATGAAATAATTTTAACTCGCATATTTTCCTCATAACGGTGCGTCCAAGACAAAATTTGCATGCAAATAGCAAAAACCAATTGACTTACTTAAACGAAATAATTCACGGTTAAGGGACCCGCCTCGTGGCACATGTGTTCGTGTGAGTGAGGTATGGTGCTAAGAGCGACGTCGTATGGGCCATACAACGGTGCGTCGCCTCTACGCTTAAGACGTGCAGTCTTCGCGAAAAAACAAATTTCCTATGGGACTTTAAGTGGTGACCCTATTGTTTTATTTACGAAATCACTTTACTAAAGTCCAATGCACTACCCTTAAGTGTTTTCACATGTACCCGGCTAGTATATTTTCCGCTATAGCAGCCTGAAAACCCCGTTTTGACCCATTTTGACGTGCCCTAAAAGGGGATTTCTAATACGTGTGTTGTCTTGAAAGTACTTAAGGGCAGTCGTCTGAAGTGTGTGTTCTTTTCGTAGACAAACGGCGTGAACACACGTGTATTAGTTTCGGTGTAAAACTTTTTCTTCAAACACGCTGCAGTGTGATTTTATGACAACGAGGCGAGTCCCTTAACTAACATTTCATGAGTTACGCAACAAAGCATTTAGAAGCCCACACGCATTATTTTGAATAAAAAAACCGCAAAAGTACAAGAAAGAAGTTGAAAACTCAGCAATCTTTTAAAATACAGACATAGATAATTGGAAGTAATTTTAATACAGTGTCACATAGCCAATTACATGTTGTTTCACTGTGAATTATTTCGTTCTAGTTAAGTCGAGAGGTTTTCACTATTTGCATGGCTGCGTAACGTGCATGTTTTGACTTTGATGCACCGTTATGAGAAAACTATGAGAGCTAAAATTGTTTCGTAAGAGTAAACTATATACTCACAAGTATCGTCTACAAAACTAACATGATTTCACACAAACATTAAATTATTAATTTATCGCACTCGAACACCCTTAATTAATACGCAGAGAGTGCTTCTGAAACTCTAATGATTTTTCTTCATCACGACAAGTGTTACAACACATGTTACATAGAGCCACGATTATTGCATATATCTGTTTAAATGTCTCACGTGCACATCGGCAGCTCTGATCAAAGGCCAGTGATTGGTAGTGTGTGTTTTTGCAAATGAGTCACTCATTTGACTGTGCCAATGAGAACAAGGTTACTGCGACACCACGTGGTCTGTGGTTTGCGGGTACAATCTAAACACAAAACATCCAATCACCGACTACGAAGCGGAGCTGCAGATGTGCACATAACACATAGAAACAAGTTGATACAGAATTATTTTCTCCAAAAATTCCTGGCTTTACTCATTAATAGGGACCCTTGTTTTTCGCGAAAATACTTTTTCCTAACTTTGTTTCGTTGCCGTACGTGCACATTTGCAGTTCTGCTTCGTGGTCAGTGATTAGATATTTTATCTGCCACGAGCCTTGGTATTCTACCGGCAAATCACAGATGTGTGGTGTTGTATGAACGTTATTGTAATTAGCTCAGTTAAATGATAAAAGGCTATTCACATGCACACTCTGCCAATAACCACGAAGCACAATTTCGTAAGGCAATTACGTAAGGCAATGAAACAAACTGGAGCAAAATTCTTTCCACGAAAAAATAGGGGATCCTTACCCATGAATCACATTAGGCCCAATGTTTCATATGTGTATGCATATCCTCAAGATTACACTCCCAATTAGTAGCTATATACTAACGACTCATCCTGTGTAATGTAAACAGTAGGGACATTATGTTTTGCGAATTTTTTTTTTTTAACTACTTGGTTTCAGTGTCTTACGTGCACACCTGCATCTCTGACAGCCATTATCTTGAGTTTCTATACGCAGAACAATGACACATAGTATACTTAATACATAAGTGAAACAGCCGGTAGGATGGCGAACTTGCTAATACACTCCAACAAAATAGTTTCGCTGGCCAGCAACATGGCGGAAACGCCTACAGCACGGTCGTAGAAGAACAGGTCTGGACACTCGCCTGGAAACTTGACCCTCTTGTTGTTTGGCTGCAGTTCACTAAGTTACCGAGAATATTGTACGTCTTTAGAGCTGCAGTCAGGGCGGTCGAGCTCAAACTCCGTCCACTTCTCTCCCACCAAGATAAACAATTTTTCAAAACGTATTTTTTTTATCAATTTATGAAACACTTCCTTCACTCACACAATTTTAAATCATGGCTCCAGAAATCTTTATAATGCTAACAATGGAAAAAAAGTGGGCGGAGTTTGAGTCCGACTTCCCGGATTACAGCGCCAAAAAGTACAACATTCTCGGTAACTTGACGAACTACAGCCAAACAACAAGGGGGTCAAGCAAAATACATCGGTAGATAGGCGAGTGTCCAGATCTGTACTTCTACGTCCGTGGCCTACAGCAAATCAGCGTAAAGTGGCTGCCCTGCTAGCCGGCAGCCAGGACAATAGGAAACCTGTAGTAACATGCAGAAGCCAAACATACACGGGGCTGGTATCAACAACCTCGGGCAGCCAATAAGCGGCTAAGTTCACCCATATCAAACGAGCCGCCACGTCATTTCACGCCTGTATTACTGTTTGGTCTGTGACACAGATGTGAGGTGTCACAGTTAACCTGGTTCTGATTGGCAGAGTCAAATGAAAGACGACTCAGCACAAATACAGACAACTAATAACCACGAAGAATAACTGCATATGTGCACATAAGACATTTAAACAAAACATTGCAAAAATATTTTCGCGAAAACTTCCGGCCTCTTCAGAACTTAAAATTTTACTTACGGCTTCTCACCAGTCGTTATAATGGATTCTGAGAATAAACATATGAAATTTGCTATTATAGTGTTAATTCTATTTATCTTTTGCTACAGGAGAAGCATCGCAGTTGAACTACTAATGGAAAATTATGCCGCTATCAGTGCAGCAAGACTATAAAAAACCAACAACACAATAACCCTAAATTATTCTCAATGAAAATACATGTCACGGCCTTGAGCTTTAGTGTATAAAAACAAAAAATAAAATAGTTTTGTACTTTAAAAAAATTCTAAGAGTAACAAAACATTCCCAAGTTTATGAATTTTTTTTTTAAATACGAAACATTTTCGAATAGATTTTTATGTACTATACATCAAGCTGTAGCCTTTGATATGCAGTTTTACTGTAAACGATATCATTTCATTATGTATATTGGTTTCCAGGGGGTTGAATGAAGTAAAAATACACATATTTTTTATTTTGCAATGCCATTTTAGGAAAACTGGCCGAGTTAATTTTTATAAGAGGAAAATGTAACGTCTACAAAACTAGCATGGTTCCATACAAATATAAAATTACGAATTTTTTCCTCTGGAACGCCCTTAAATGAAGCAGAGTATAGAACAGCAACGGGCCGGTTGCGGAACTTCGCGAGGCGGCGTTTTTCCGAAGAAGGCCGAAGACACGATCGCAGTGGACAGGGAGAACGGCGTGATTCGATTCCCGGCCACGAGCGTCGTTAACCGCACGCCTACAGGAACACCCTGGACGTCGTCGGGGGTTCCTGGAGGATACCAAGGAAGGAGTGAGGGTCTGAGGGCGGTAACATGGTCTACTCTCACCACCCCACATGCGGCCGTCGGAGCAACAGATAAAACAATTTGCGCGGGGTGATGAACGGTGAAGAAGGCCAAAGTTTGGAGGGGGAGGGTGGGGTGTCGGAGAAGACGGGGCAGGAAACACGGCACAAACATCTAGCGCAAGATAAACCAATAAATAAAGAAGGCCCGCGCATGGGCCCCCCACAACTCAATTCCACCGGCTGAGAGAGCGGACGTCCCTCCAAGCCATGTTTTTCTTTCCCTTTCTTCAAGAAGATCTGACGGAAGTTGAAGACTAAGAGAAAAGGGGAAAGGACGGAATCCCCTTCACTGTAGCTTCCCGATGTTTACCCCCGCGAACCCTCCACCAACCCGCAAAAACACAAGTCTTTATTTTACAGCTTTCTTACGGCCAGAAAATGGGGCTTGTGTTGCCCTTCGAACATCCAGAGCTGTACGAATAAATCTTTGCCGGGATCGTGATTTTTTTATCGGCAAGACTTGGCGCTGCAAGGTTATGCTAAGAAGAACGTTGAAATGCTTTCATCGTTTACGTCTACACGCACCAATAAAGATACGAATGATTTGTTAGCTATTAAACTTAAATTTGTTTTTTATTTCATTTCACTCACACAGACAAAAATTACATAAACACGCACGGAAAAGAACCACTATGATAAAAAAAAAACTACACATGGCCGCATTGTACTAGCAGCCAGGAAAATTAAAAGAGGAGTAATAGTTTCACATAAATATTTCTTTGTGGGGTATTTTTATAGTTGCCTCTTACAAAAAAAAGTATTTACGTCGTATTTTTTTAAAGGATTACTGTCATGGAAAGGAATTTTCAAAAAACAAACATTTCTTAAGGCTTTTTTAAAAAGTGAATTTTAGTGTTACTATAGCTGCAATAAGAACACGTGATTTTTCACTATATTCGTCCTCGTCCATTTATTATTTTCCCGCCATTTTCCATCTCCTCTTATTTTGTATCTGTTCATACCTAGAGCCCCCGATTTTTGGTGAAAATAATTCTGCAACAGTTTGTTTCAAAGCCTTATATGCACATCTACAGGTCTGCTTCTTGATTATTGGTAGGATGTGTAATCGCACAGGCGTGGCTCATTTTGCTTGTGCTAACATGAACAAGGTTACTGCGACATCACACGTCTGTAATTTGCGGGTAGAACCCCGAGACGCTGAGAATTTAAAACAGCCAATCACTGACCACGAAGCAGAGCTGCAGATGTGCACATAAGGCATTGAAACAAATTGCTGCAGAATTCTTTTCGCCAAAAATCGTGGGCTCTATTCATAACTTTTTTTCGTATCGTCTTTCTCGATACTACTGTATTCGTTTACATAATTGCATGTATGTAATGTGTTTGTTGACAACACGTAATAGTGTTTTTTTGTTTCGTTTTATTGCAGGGTCCAATGCTCGTCTCTGCAGTATGGAAAAGACATTTTTGGAAATTTTGAGAGGCCTGAAAATTATGTTTCTAATTAACGTGCAAAATTTTTGAAACTGTAGTGACGTATTTTGAAGTGCGTGTTCTTTTCGTAGATATAGAAATATAATGCGCGTTCAATAGAACAGTCGTAACTCGCTGCAACGTATTTGAAACGCGGGCAGGGAGGCAACTTAAACACTCGAGGTAGGAAGGTATAATTGTCATGGGCTTCCCGACATGCATTATTCGTCGGCGGTGTCGTGGTCAACAGATTCTCGCCCCTCCCCCTCCCTTCATGCATCCTGTGGTCTTCAATATTCCCTCACAGCCCCTCCATAGCATATTTTTACAACCCCATCCTTCGCCCCGACAAACCGAGTAGGCGACCGATCGGCCTGAAAATTTCAGGCGACGTTTGAAAGCCCCTGACCACGGTGAAAACATGTCTGCCGCCCCCCAACACTTCAACCACCCCCCTTCCCCACATCTCGACACCACCGCACTATCTGTCCATGGAATAATTAATTCTACAACCGGCACGCTCTAGTCTCGGGTATGCCACACGGAAATACAGCCTGTTTTTAACAATGTTGCCCCTGGCGCGGCCGATTTCACGTTTTATAAACCATCAGCCTAATGAAACTTAACATTCAGGAAAGCTCCGTGATTGGTCGGGGTACACACCTTACCGATACAAGCGCTCAAACGGCAGAAATCTTCCGTGTGCCAAACTTTTAACATTGGTATTTCTAACCTGTAGTAAAATTAAACTTAGTTCTAATCAATAATTAAAAAGTTCTACTGCAGTGTGACCAACCTCATAAAATGTGGTTACACGCGTTTAGGGGGAGCAGTGCCTGACATTTTGGAATAATGAAACTTCGTCACTAAATTTGGCCCACAAAATTTCTATAATGACGTATACTTCGACAAGGCAAGAGAATAGTTTCTTACATTGTGTACAGTAGGCATTGCTCAATTACTAATGCTTATACTTATAGGGATGATGGTATATCGCGAAAATATTTAGAGCCAACATACCCTTGAAAACACTGTAGTTTCTTGTAAAATATATGATTGGCCCAACGTAGCTGTCTGCAGACCAACAATAGGCATCAAATATTACAATAGCGGGATTCTTATTGGCTCAGTAAAAACGGGCAACAGCTCCACGTTCAAGAGAAAGCCAAGAATAATCTAATACGCCGAATGTGTGTTGAAATACAGCGGACAGTCAAGTTTTCCCGCGATAAACCACCATCTTTACTTATCGGCTTACCATACCTGTGACATCCACAGAAAAAAAAAAATAATTACTTCCGCAGCAAGATTACAAAAACTAAGAAAGGTAGTGAAGTTGTGACAATTGGGTAGCGCTATATTATCTCTCGTTTATTTCAAACAATTGCAAATAACGCAAATATTTTTTAACCCAATGCTTTGAAAAAATTTGAGACAGTGTACAGTCATACGATACACAATTTTTCCAGAGCGTTTTTTTTTTAATAATGTACCGTTCGCGAGCAAAAAAATCATTTTGCTTCATTTTGGCTTACTTTCACAACAAAATGTGTACTATTTCGGGGGCCAAAAAATCTAAAAATCCGTTTGGTGAATTGCGTTAAAACTGCCAAAGGAATTTTTGATATATTTATTAATTTGCGTTACAAAAAATATTTTCGAAACCACTGCTAAACTAGAGAGCGAGGCCTTAAGAAGGTAATATCTGTGCAATATCATAAGGGAAACTTTAATAAATCTAATTGCATGAAACTTACAGGGAAAAATTTAACAATTAGAAGATGGCGAGTACCGATCTCCCTTACGGCCAAGCTCTCTTGTTTCTACATTTATTTTAGTGATATTATTTATATAACATCTAAACGAGAGCAGATATCAAAAATATGTGAGACAGTTTTGTATAAAATCGTCTTATTCCATGTTGGCTGATTTTTTCAAGGCTGTAAATACTATGATTTTAACTAATAAAGTAATTTACGAAATTCTGGTTAGTTCACTTTTTACACGAAACCGTATAACTTCTTCCTTTAAAAAAAATAGCTCTTACGGTAAAAATTTATTTTAAACAATACTGTCAAACATATGTTTGATGCCTGCTCTCGTTTAAGTTTAAAAAAAAATTATCGCAAAAACTGTACAAACTAAAGAGCAGATAAATCAACGTTACAAATTTTAAATCTAAACGCTTTTGAAAGTCAATATGGAAAAACTACAGAACAACAACCCTAGATAATGATACTTGCCAACTTTATGAACAAACATTTACCCAGAATGATGCATTTGTTAAGCGTAATCTGTTCCGCCGCAATTAAATGTACGAGATTTCGGCGTCACAGGTTGTTCTTCAGTTCTTCAGATATACGTTACTCGAGAAAATATTTTGTTAATTGGCTTCGCGAAACCTACAATTTTGTTATATATATATATGACCTGAATTACGTGCCAAGACCTCGTTCTCGCCGATTCAGGAAATAGAAGGCCTACTCCCGTCAGCAGACGAACATTTCCGTACCGTCACTTGAGCGAACATTTTTAAACGTGTCGTAGGATTAAAAAAAAAAAAAAAAAAAAAAAAAAGGAAGTGGATGGGAGGTGAAAGGGCAAGAAGGTAATTTACAAGATCTTGAATTCTTTCTTATGGTAAAATTATATTCTCGACTTGCGAATCTTTTAAATTATTCATTACGAAGGAATTTTTAAGTGGTCCTTTCGTGCAGAAGGTATTCGAGAAGCATACTTTGTTTAGTGTAACTTAAGTAAAATCTGACAGCTACTTATGGGAATAATTATTAAAATTGTGTACTGTGTGTCACAATGCAAGATATTTAAAGTTCTAAAATGCAACGTAAATGTCTATTTCGCCACTCGTAACGTCAGTTCTGCCTTGCATTAAAAAAAAAATTAAGAACATTAAAAATTCCCCCCCTTTTTTTTAATATTTGTGTCAAACTCTGGTCAACTTTTACTTATTAGACAGCATGTAATTTCCCCATATAAAAAATAGGCCCCATAGATTTTTCACAATACTCATCAAAGTCACAAAATGGCCCCTTGCGGTTTAGAGAAAATTAAAAGTAATCAACTTACGAAATCAATAGTACAGGAACTAAAAACCACTGTCAGTATACCAATGCATTTTAAGGCGTGTTTGACATAAGTTAGCCCAAACATTAAAAAATGAATTTTTAACGTGTGCAACAACCTTAACAGTTATTGTCCATAATAAGCTGTCAAATTTTACCAATGTAACTGACGTCCGGCGAGTTTGTAATCGTAAATAAAGATATAGCAGGTATCAAATTGCTTAAAAAATTGCTACCACGGCAAATATTTTGTTTTAAGTGTGAATTACGCCAAGCAACATGCCGGAGACTGAAAGATCTTGCGGGTTCACATACCTGCAGACTATACTGCAAGAAGAACTGCATACTGAAGCATAACAGCTGTTCATTGGCTGCTCGCTGACCATGACTGGACCTACAATTAGTTGCTTCTTTATTATTGGCTCAGCGCTGTCCAAGTAGTGCCAACTAACTCAAGAGCCGATCGCGAAAGTGACATGACCTTATAGTCGAATCCTCACTCGAGACCAAGGGGAAACGCTGATACTCAGGGTCTTTAACTACGCCAAATTTAATAAACCTCTAAATACCAATCCGTATTAGTTAGAGATTTTAAGGTACTTCTAGGTCACGTAGTTTCGATTAAATACATCTGTATAAGTTATTTAGTTTAAGCAACTAACTATTCCAAACGATGTTTAATAATAACCTAATGGAAGACAAATAAACAAGATTTCATTTTTCGAGGAAGAGAATCAGTAACTTTAACAACAACACATCTTCTAGAATAGATTATAACGAGAGATGTAGACAAAATTACCCAACAACTATATATATCCACACACACAGGATGTAGGGAAGAACGCAAAGACTTTGTTCAACTGTCAGTCAGCCGAGGCTGAAGGAAGGCACACGATGGATTGTTGCAACATGTACTTAGCAGTCTGCTTGTGTATTCCGATCTTGCCCTGAGAGATACAGAGAGAGAGAGAGAGAGAGAGAGAGAGAGAGAGAGAGAGAGAGAGAGAGAGAGAGGCATATCAGCAGGCAGGTATTGTCTCTACGCTGTCCACGTACCAACATCACGACATCTCTTGTCACATACGCAGCTCCTGCAGTGTCTCGTCCAAGGAATACATCACGAACCAACTACTAGAATAAAGCAGCGTTCAAAGACGCCGCTCCTGGGCCGTCGACCCCAGCGAGAAGAAAGGTAAAAACTTCACACTGTTGCATTTCATGAACAAGTGCACCTTCCCGACCGTTCTGCTGACATAGTTTATTGTTTGTGCTCAACTGCACATTACTATTTTACAGAGACAAATGTTTGGTACAGGCAGCTACATATCAGTTTGTGAAGTGAAGAGATTTTGGCCAGCGCTTAACATCGAGGTCTTTAGTGTTTGTGAGGGGTGATATGATATGAGTATAGAGCACCGCTGGAATGAATGGGCGGGGTAAACGGGAGACCTCCGAGAAAACTTGCCCACCAGCGGCATCGTCCGGCACTATGACCACATGAGAAAATCCAGTGACCTACCCCACCGGGAATCGAACCCGGATTGCATTGATGGGAGACGAGAGGTCTGATCCTTCGGCCACCGTTTTTAGCCGTTTTGAAAAGCCCGAAAATCATGTTTCTAACAAGCGTGCTGAATTTTTGAAAACATAGCAGCATGGTTTGAAGTGCATGTTATTTTCGTAGATAGACATAATATGAATAAGTTAAGCGGTTTCGCGTGAAAAATAATACGAGTGACACGCTGCAACGCCGTTCATGCGCCAGTCGAGGACTCCACTTAAGGGGGCCGCCTACCTCACGCTTCAAATGCGTTGCAGCGTGTTCGTAAACAGGTTTCTTCTACGAAAATATTCCCCGTGTGCCCATTGTGCCAACGTACGAAAAGAAAACAAACTTCAGACAAGGTCGGAACCTCATTGTTAATATGTCACACTCATTAAAAACACTGTTTCTTAGTCCTCCAACATGGCTAAAACAGGCCTTTTCAGACTTCCATACTTCAAAATGTACTAACCGGATGTATGTGAAACTCAGATTGCGACCTGCACTGAACTTAGCTACAGACTTTCTACCAGTAAAATAATTTGGTCACCGCTTAGTGTCTCATAGTAAAAACCGTTCGGCGGGAACCTTGCACGCTAGTTCTGCGCTTTGCTCGTTGATGCGACGCGGCATTTGATGCGCGCTACAAGGTCGACCTTACTGCTCCGTTGCTTTTGAGCCTCTCGCGCGCGGGTAGGCGGCGCCCTTAATGACCGACATGGGAGGCAGAACCTGCTTACGGTACTCGACAGGTCGTGATCGAAGTCTTCTCTCTTGACGGAGAACTAGGTACTAACGGGGCCACCTACTCCCCCGCAGGGCCAGACATCTACGACTTGACGGCCGCTGTAATCTCGCCCGCAGGGGAGGAGAGAGGCGTACGAGGTCGTGACGTGCAATGGCGCGTACGTTCATCACGACTCTGCCGCTCATCTGTCGGCCGGGACAAGTGGGCGTGTAGACGAGGTCTGCCCTCCCGGGGGGATGATCTTCCCGGTGTCCCGGCGGCGAAGAAAACAAGACGGAGTGTTCCACTCTGCGATGTACCACCCCGCGGCAGTACACGTCGTCTAGAGATGTCCGGCGACATATGGTCTGTGCCGAGAAGTAAGGGTCCTCGCCTCCTGCGCTTCAAACGCGTTCCAGTGAGTTACGAACATTATTTTTTTGACGAAACTATTTAACGCAAATTACATTTGTGTATGTATATATATATATATATATATATATATATATATATATATATATATATATATATATATATATATATATATACACACACACACACCAACACACATAGGGCCTATACGAAAAGAACACACACTTCAGACTATGTCACTATAGTTTTAAAAATTCGGCACGTTAATTAGAAGCATCGTTTTCGGGCCCCTCAAAATGGCCAAAAATGGGTTTTCCAGACGGTCGTTTATGGAAAAATAACAACCGGATTCGAAAAGCACAGCTACAGAAACAAGCGTTAGACTTGGAACTATGCTGCCCATAAATAAAATAATGTGGTCTCTGCTTGGAGTGGGCATCCAGCAGACGACATTGAAAGACAAGGATAGAGATAGTATTGGCAAAAACGTACACACTTAACATTGAGTTGAAATGAACTGTTTTAGTTCTTCTTGAAATACACTATTATGGTGAAAGCTAGTGCAGCTTTCGGCTGAACTAACAGATTCGGCAGTTGCAGAGGATTAATTTTTCACAGGTAAGAAACTTATATTTACTTTCATCAAGTTTATAATGTATATACATATAGTCCGAGGTAACTTGTCATAACCTTAGAATTTTAAAACTGTCCTGTCCCGCCTGGTACTGCTCTTCATTACTGGTTACCTAAAACAATAATTTCAGGTATACAGTTTTAGTGCGAAGAGTCGTACGGCATTACATTGCATTGCTTTCTGCTGTCCTTATGCCACCCACAATATGGGTGCATCGGTAAACAAGCGCTATGCGCATGCGCAGTTTGAAGATGATCATACTTCACATGACTATCCTGGCGATGTACGGAGGATGCCACTCCATCCATTATTACCTCCATGCGTTTGACGCGTGGGAAAAGGGGAGCGATAAGAGCCAGAATGCCACGCTCGACGAGAAGCATATCGCCTCTATTCACAGCGCGTCAAACTGGCTTGCAAGGTTTTCCTTGTAGTCTTTTTTCGAAGGGATTTCAAGCGGTTACCCTAAAACGTTATTTCTGGAAAGTTTGTAGTAAAGGTCAACACATGCGTCTAGTTCGCGTTTTACTAATTCAGGTTGCATTTCCGGAGTTACGGCAGTCTAAAAAAAAAACTTTTGTTAGCCATTTTGAGATGCCAGATAATCATTTTTATAACAAGCGCACTGAATTTTTAAAATTATAGAAGCGTAGTTTCAAGTGTGTGTTCTTTCCGTATATAAATGTAATATGAATAAGTTAAGCGGTTTCGTGTAAAAAAAAAACACGTGAGACGCTACAACAACACCCATGTTCCAGATGTGAATTATAAAAATCACTTCGGAGCTCCTCAAAATGGCTAAAAACAACTTTTCCAACCTGTTATATCTGAAAAACTACTCACGGGATTCGTGTGAAACTGCTCTAGAATCATTTAATGGGCTTTGTTTAAAACTTTCCACCAATAAAAAGATAAGGTCACCACTGAAAGTGTCAGTCAGGCGAGTGATCTACGTTTCCACTGCTCGTTGTTTCAATGTCTTGCGATAGAGGCGATACCGCACCAGATGAGCCTGTCAACATCGCCCTTGGGGCCGTGCCTCACTCACACAAACAAACACACGGCCGTAAGAGGAACGTAAGCTACACGCTTTTAATTCTAGCAGTGCTGGGAATACATCAGACTTTACCCAGTTCATGTAGGATACGTTATCTCGTTAACTATTATACATATAAGAATTCCACGTTTTGACAGTTGTGTTGGCATTTCATTTTACAGCTGTTTCCATGAAATAAGCAGAGCTTTCCTCTAACACAAGTGATTTTTGCACAAACACACTGACACTGACTTTCAAACTGTACAATTTATAAACATTTAAAGCATTTACCTGTAGACATGGGTAAACACGATAGTCTCCAGAACTGTCAAAAAACTGGATTCTGACATGAGACCGACTGTAAGAGGGTTCTAATGGGAATGGGCAGTCGATCAGTTTAGTGAAGGGAAAGCAGCCGGTGGTACGGGAAAAGGAGAAGGTTGGCAAGGGTGGAAAAAATATGTCCGGAAGGGGATGGGGGCAGTGAATTCGTCACACGGGCAAGTAACCTCGCTGATGGGGTCCGCGGAGAAGCCGTCGATTTACCGCTCAACTGGTCACGTGGTCCTAATCTCGCCCGCCAACCCTCTTCCCTGTCCCTTCTAAACCTCCTAAATCACGCCCGTCCTCCGTTCCACACTTCACCCAAGTTTAAATTTTTTTTTCCCTCTACTGAAGAATGGTAGCAGGCAATGTACCTATACGCCGAAAAAATTGGCGGGTTCACAGACTTCTATGCTAGCCTCCATGTATGTATGTGTACTGAAACACAAGGCAGCTGGTAATTGGCTGTTCACTGACACTGATATCACCTGATTACGCCCGCATTTTCTCGCGTCTTTATTATTTGTTTCTAATTTTCTACGTCCCTAGTGATGTAGGAGTTGCAACCGCCCAGACGTGGTGAGATAACATGTTTTACTCTCTTGTGCTAGGCACTCTTGCCGTCGCACATTGAACGGACTTCCTGGAATTTATTTGTCCCGTGACGTCACTCCTTCTGCTCTGCTATATGGTTCCTCGTCCTCATTCACCCCAGTTTTCAGAACACACGTGAACTCCACGTAGAAGTCTGCCGTCCCAACTTTCCCCTCCCGCTAACTCAAAACTCTTCTCCCTCCCTTTTTTTTTTCGACAAACAAATCTACGGCGCCCACGCTTCTCCTCGTCTCTGTAGGTCATCTCAGTGGAAATTGCGAAGCTGTATGACGGTTGGCGCCCATCTCTCTCTCTCTTTTTTTCTCTTCCCTCTCTCTCAATTCACACCTGTCGCTCGCTCTCTCTCTCTCTCTCTCTCTCTCTCTCTCTCTCTCTCTCTCTCTCTAGTATATGGGTAGAGCCTCTGATTTTTTGTGAAAAATAATCCTGTTCCAACTTGTCTCATTGCCGTACGTGTCATAGCAAATATCGTAAAAAGACAATATGGGAAAGTGCAACTTGTTAGCATTGTTAAAGCGCGAGACGTTTTATCAACGGCGTGAACTGGAAACACTAGGGAAATTCACAGTCATATATATATATATACATATATCTCTTAATATATAAAACGAAGTGTCCTGACACACTCACTCACTCACTCATCAACGCACAGCCCAAATTGCTGGACCTAGAACCATGCAATTTTGAGGGAGCTTCCCCTTGGCCCGTAGGCACCCATTAAGAAAGGATTTTTCGAAATTCGATAACTAAGGAGATGAAAAAGGGTGAAATGTGATTTAAAAGAATCTTTAATATATCATTAACCGGGAATTCTAGCATACATTTTTTAACTTCATAATATTGCCCAAAGAAATGCATATTCGATAATTTTACTATTTTGCGAAATTCGAAAATTAAGGGGGTGAAAAGCAGTAAAATGTGTTTTTCATTACTCCGCGATTTCTCCTAAACCATTTCAGATAGTGAGGTGATATTTTTTAAAAATTATGCTTTAGTAAATATCTAAAAATTATTTTTACAATTTTTTTTTAAATTCGTTCTTGAAAACTTTTAAAAAAATTAAACATGTTTTTTAATTAATCCCACATATCTCCTAAACCAGTGGAAATATTGAAATGGTCTTTGCTTTAAAATAAATCTTACGTAAATATTAAAAAAAAAGTAATTTCATGGATTTTTCGAAATTTGTCCTTGAGAGCTGTTTAAAAAAATTCAATATGATTTCAAATAATCATCTGTACCGCTTATACCCGTTAAGATATCGAGATGATTTTTTGATAAGAATGAAGCTTATGTAAATATCTACAAATCAAATTCAGGTTTTTATGAAATTCGAAAATTAAGTAGGTGAAAAGCAGTAAAATGTTACAGTCTCCCGAAAAAAAGAGAATGATCACGGATAATTAATTCAACAGTCGTTTCTTTTTGCCAACCTACTCATAAATAAAACTTCTTTGGGCTGTAGCCACTAAATACGAAAGAATTATCACGGCCTGCCTTTAAGCATTCACTCAGGTATTGTATAAAGTTTGTGGTGTGTAAGGGGTGGGGTTACGTGTTCGTATCTGGTGCAAGACTTTGCGATGGGAATTACTATGACATCATAAGAGCATATTGCGCGCGCTCTTTACAACTGAGCTAAGACAATTTATAGTTCACGGTTATTGAGTACGTTAGCTGTTAAATGCCTTCCATCACATATTTTATCCAGAGTTACTGTTTGTATTACATAATTTCACGCGGGCAACGCCGCAGCCGAGCTTAGCTATTTTATAGAGAAATAAAGATGAATTAAAAACAAAGATGTTCTGCAATTAAAGTACGTTCAGCGAAGTTTTTCTTTCACTCTCGAATTTGGGACGGCATAGTGTTGTGATGGTGCATGAACCTTATATTTCGCTTTTCTATTCACTTCAATTGCAAGAATATTTTTCCATGGTACCATTCACTCGTCAATGAAGTAGCTGGGGTAAACAGAAGGGAAATATTTTTTTCACCACGTGGTTATTGCTTGTAACTGCTAAGCTGAGTAGAGCACAAACAAGTAATGTAGGATCCGAACCTTATGCTTACCAACTCTATGTTCAATACGCAGAGCCATGACAGACAACACGCCATCGGTCACGACAAACTATGTCCTACCCTAACACAGCAATCGAAGACGTAAGGCGGGGCTAACGCTGTAGTAAATTATGTAACAATTTTATTAAATGCAAACACCTACCGTGAATCGGTGAAACTTACTTACAAGTTATTAATTATTATGTTACAGCCGATAAAATTTAGCTTTCAAGTAAACTACCTTATTTTTACTTGGAGATAAACTGACTTAAGAATTTCCCAATTTGTCGATGCAATTCATGGTTATCCTATTCGATTAGAGATCTGCAAAGTTCGACATGAACAAAATTACATTCTTAAACCAGTAAAAGTCTATATAGCAATGTTAGCAGGAAAATTATTTAGACTTAAAGAATACGTGTGCTATCCACGTAGTATACTGTATACATACCGTGGAGTAACAAAAACAAATACGCCCATTGTTGTAACATGAAACGATATATTAATACGGACCTGAAACGTAATGTCTGGTAGTATTTAAGTAATTGTGCGTAACAAATTATATATAGACCACAGGAGCTGTTTTTCCACGTTCTGAAGAGTAGTAAAATTCTAAAACTCAATTTCGCCGCAGATATACACAATATAGTCATCTATTTATATTAACAATACGCTTACATTAAAACTGAATTTTAAAAAGGAAATAACGTAAACCACGATAAATTTTGCATCTATTAAGTAAAAAATACTAACTTTCCTTTTATTGAAATAAATCACCGTAACTAGTCACATTTACGACTTTAATATATTAAATACATGGGAAAGGAAAATAATCGTATTAATCTGAGCATTGTGTTTTAAGATATAGCTGCTCGAAAGGTAGTCAGTCGTGTTGGATAACTCGAAAGTACAGTATTTCCAGTGCACGCGATGTTCTGAAAAACTCGATAAACCTTTATTGGAAATTTTATTATTTTTGTAAACAGATACATTGTGAATATCTTACAAACGTTTCGAAACTAAACTTGTGTTCTGTTAAGTCGATCTAGTCACGTCGCTACCTACGCTTCAAATGCGTTGCAGCACGTTACAATTATTCTTGTTTTGAAGAACCTATTTAACGCTCGTTATATTTGTATAGCTACGAAAAGAACACACACTTCAAACTTTGTCGCAATAGTTTTAAAAATTCGGCACGTTTATCAGAAACACAATTTTCGGGCCCCTTAAAATTGATAAAAATTGCTCTCCCGAACTGCTGTACCTGAAAAAATAACAACAGGGTTCGAAAAACACAACAATAGAAAGAAGCGTTAGACTTTGAACTATGCTGCCAACAAATAAAATATTGTGGTCACAGCTTAAAGTCCCAGAGTAAAAAGAATAATAGTAAAGCACTGCACACCATCTGAGGGGCTTGCACGGAGAGGCGATAATACATTACATACGCCGGTCAACGACAACCTTACTGCTTCTGCCTCACACACAAACACAGCCCATCTAGGGAGGCTCCTTAATGGGGATATAAAGTGCGAATTTATGTACTGTTTGCTTTTATTAAGCTAATGCTAATTACATCGTTGTTCGTGTTATTATGTGGCGATAATGACCAGGTCTACAGAGTTTGCACAGTTTCGTAACATGGATATTCGAGACTAATTACAGCGCCGACCGCTTTAATGTCAATTTTATGAAAGCATTTAGTGAATCAAATGAGAAAATAAAACACGGAAATCAGCTGAGTGTAATTTACCAACATTAACAGTTACCTGACTCGCTTGCCTATGACTTATTTGTCGAACCAAAACACGAAATATAGAGAAAAAGTAATGATAACATATTAATTAAATATTAAATCATCAAGTTAAACATATACATAAGAAAATCTATCATCCTGTACCTGTTTCCGACAAGACATAAATACGGCCTAATTATGACAATGCAGAAAGAAAAAGTAATGGTTTCAGAAACGCAGCAATGCGCTATATTAGAACCTAACAAACGAATACACCTTTATCAACAGCGATGCAATTTCACGACCACAAACTGAAATTTACGACAGTTACAGAAATGTAAAAAGTGCCTATAATTTATTATTGTATCTGACGTATTTCAGAACTACCTTTACTTTCTTAAATAAACACGAAAGTAACAGTTTTATAGGTTCAAACAATACCTGTTAGTAGATTTAGAATGTCAATAGTTTGTCTCTCGAAACTGAAGGAAACAAATAAATAAATAAATAAAAATATCTACGCTGTAAAATAGTGCCTGAATTTTAACTTACAGTGTAATTATACCTGAACAACGAGAGTACTAAATAAACGACAACCAAAATGGAATTATAAACCTATACTAGAAAGCGTATATTTAACAACCATTAATTACAGTGTGATTAATACTACAAAACGTTACCGAAATGGGATTACACTATATATCCATGACAGAGTAGCAGTACCCAATACAATTACTGGCTCACCCACCGTCAAAGCAAGTCGAATGAACTACGAGCTAACAGTGCGAATAAGCCAGATTCACTGCGGTACATGCTAAAATCATTATTCCATGAGTGGAAATCATTTATTTAAATAATCAGTTACCTGTGAAACACTTCCAGTGGAACACTTTGTCTAGCTTATTACAGACAGTTAATGACACTTTACGTTCATAATGATCTCCAAGAGGATAAACTGTTGGCTTTAAGAGAGCGACTATAGATGATACTAAAGAGAGGGGCTGAGCTAAGTCACACTACGATAAATATGTAATTTTTTAACACACTGAATTTAGTTTTGGCGAACCCAAGTAATTTATTGCATAGAGCCGATTAAACATTTTGTAACTGACAGCAAAATTGTTTGCCCTTATTTTCTTTCTTCATTATTTTCTTGTCACAAACAATTTTTGGTTATAAATCACGACAAAAGGTTGGAAATGAGGCTGTTATAATTGTACGAAGCGATATATTTTTTTTCCTACGGAAATGATTTTATTAATTTTTTTGTACCAGTATGAAGTTAATAGCTAACATACATGCAATTCCACAGAAATAGTAACATTATTATTTGATTCGTAAATTCAGACACAGACTTGCACAAGCATAATCGTCAGGTTATTTCTAAACAAATTATCCCTATTACATTTGCGTAAGCTAAATATTTTGTCAAGGATAAGGAGTTTGTGAATTAAAAATTTAGATAAGTCTAGAAGGCTAGTTTTCTTTGTTTTGTCCGATTAAGAAAATAATTTGTTACCACAAATACCTATTTGTTATCATACAAAAATGTCCTGTTAGAATCGTTTCAATTCGCAGGCGCAGTTGTTCTATACGGGCGGGAAGGAGAAGAACGGTATTTATGTGACTTACGACAGACTCCCGCGGCGCGTCACGCGAGAGGCTTTAGGGCGACGAAAGGTCTGTGAAGGGAATACGACCCTCTCGGAACTGGACCGCATTACCCGCGCGTACCACAGGATGTCCTACCCCCTCTACCGCGCCCACGGCCACCGCTTTTAACGAGCCGAACGACACGTTATTTCGCGGCCGGCACGTAATTCTCCGCTGCCACAGCCGACAGCGGGGGGTCCTGTGCATTCCAGCAGAGGAACAAATCAATTTGTGAGAGGAAGGAGACGATCCCTCTCCCTTCAACCCTTTACACACAATCATGGCATCCCTTTCTCTTTAACACCGCTGGCGCTGTAAAAAAATCCTATTACAAACGTACGATATTAATTTTTTTCCTAGTATTGTATACAAATCGAAAAAAAGGAGTTACACGATAATTATAGTACAATGTAATAATTCTCGAACGCTACGCTGTATTTGTTAGGTATTGTACGATAAATATCGTATGTAGTACAATAATGTGACTTATTGTACGATAGTTATCGTACAAATTACGACATTTCTCGTACGTTGAGGAGGTTTGCTGACAGAATCACACAAGGGTAGCAAGAGGTCGACAGCAGGGAGGGGTTACGTAGGGGAGAAAAAAGGGGGAAGGGGTGTGCGGCAGGAAGGGGCGGGCATCAAACGCCGGCGCCATACATCACACGACTCCGCAGGGGTTCCGATTGCAATCCCGAGTATGCTCGTGCGCCAGTAGAGAGGAAGGCGAAGGGGGAGGGGGAAGGGAGGGCGGGGCGCGGATAATAGGAGCAACGTGATAGCTGAGACGACACCCGTAGCAAAACCATCCGCCGGGACGACAGAATTAAAAAAATCCTAAAGTCGTTTTCCCCGATAAGTTAAAACAGTTTGAAAAAAAAAAAATTAACAGCAGCGAAACGAGAATTTGGATTTCCTGGATGTAATAAAAAAGAGCGGATTATAAAATATCTCGTACGAGAGCTATAAACCGACAGTCATCTTAATTGCAAACCCGAAGCGTACTCGTAAAACAACGGATTACGTTTTTTTTTTACGTGAATGGATAACATTTGCAAATATGCAGAACAGCTCATTCTCATCGCAGTCGCTAGAACTGAACTAGTAATGCCTCTCTTATAGTAGCAAATATTGATTTTTTTTTTCTATTCTTACAGCAAGTTAACAACAGCAACAGAATTGCCACGTGATTAGATTAACAAGACAAAAATAATAACGAACTGATATGAATAACAGCTGTGAACGACGCCTGCAATTAGTATCATAAACTGAACTGTTATTTTTTGGAACAGGCCTACGTATTTGCGATCGAATGTTGAAAGAAAAAAAAAAAGCTGTTGTCAAGAATCACAAAATACATAATCCCGAAAGGAATTTAGTAGCATCCAGAAAAAACGAAAATATGATACACACAAAAATTAAGTATAACTGGCCACGAAAACGAACAAGAAAAACGATGACAACACGATTGGCAAGAGACACGAAGGGGCGTGATCACAAGAACACGCAAGAGAAAATAGGCGAAAAGTAGCACTCTGTCGGCAACAATAGAGGCAACGTTTAAAGAATCTGTTACCACCTTTACAAAAGCTTTATAAAAGACAACACAAATTTAACAACATAATTACTTGCTGCAACAATGAGGAAGTGGAATTTTAAAATCGACTAATTTATTTCATATCAACACAAATGTCTTTACTTTTAAAGCATAGCATAATTTATTCTAAAAAATAACGCCATTTGTTAAAGGGTATTTTTTTTTTAGTTTGGGAACTCCTTTAATTGCACAATTTTGCACCCTAAATTCCAAATGTTTTCGGGGAAGGTCCCCCGGATCCCACGTTTTTGACTTGGGGCGTGGATATAACTATATTTTAAGGGATAGCCCCCTCCAGGATCCAAAGCGGCTACGCCCCTAAACAGAACTAGGGTCGTCTTCCGTGTAACCCCTCGATCACCGCGACATGGGTAACGGAATAGACTTTATGGAGTTCACGTGGTAAAAATTCATAATTTTATATTTGCACGACTTTTATAGACGTTACTTCTGCCTGCATCATAATTTTTAAATATTTTCTTAGTTCTCACAGTTTTTCCATAGCAGCACGCCAAAGTCAGAATTCGTAAGTTACGGAAACATGGTAATAACAAAAATCAAGTGACTTACTCAAATTAAATAATATACACAAATGATATATTATGGGCTATATGCTAAAATATTTAAAAACACACATTTCCTTTGTATTGTTTTTAAAATTACCATAAGTAAAGTTTTCAGATTATTTTTAAAATAAAGTATAATCTATTGCAGTGTAAATTATTTAGTTCGAGTAAGACACTTGGTTTTTGTTGTAACTATGTTCCCGTAACTTGCAAAGTTTGACTTTGTCACGTCACTATGTGAAAACAATGGGAGTTAAAACATTTTTACACGTGGAATATGCAGTCACAAGTAACGCCAATAAAACTATCACTATGCCATGCAAATATATAATTATGAATTTCAGCCACGTGAACGCCAAACGATCGGATGGTCACATATTTTCCCCTGCATACGCATCATCATGCATCTGAACTGAATCTGGAAAGTTAGTTTCCATTTACAGTACATGTTGATTTATTGTTACTTCACACGGTCATGAACACAACCTTCACGTCGGTTACACGCCCCTACACTATTGACAGCACAGGCGTGGTTGCTATACACATTGCTGATTTAATTATGTCTACCTGTGCCCGCGAGCTTTTCCACCGTACACACGCGCGCACAAACATTTCCCAAAGAAAGCTGTAGCCAGGATTTGTGTGTGAAAGAGGTGGGGGGAGGAGGAGGAGGAGGTTTTTAACCTGAGAATAATATAGTAAACACCAAACACATCTTTAAGGCCATAATCTTTCATTTATTTCAAACAATTGCAAATAACTCGAATATTTTTTTAACCAAATGCTTGTGTAGAGTTATACGATACAAAATTTTGCAAGAGCGTATTTTAAAATAATGTACCGTTTGATAGCAAAAACATTTTTTTATTTAATTTTGGCTTATTTTGACAGCAAAATATGTGATATATCAGGGCCAAAATTCTAAAAATTCGTTTGATGTATTGCAACAGAAAAATTCAGATACAAACGACCATACATAAATGTTAAAACTGTAAGAATGAATTTTTGATGTATATAATGATTTGCGTTAAAAAAAAATATTTTCGAAACCACTGCAAAACTAAAGAGCAAGGCTTAAACGCTTATCTAGGTTTGCTCGTTACTGTTTTTCCAGTACTGGACCTCCAAATTCCTGCGTATTTCAGTCAGTGCACCAGGCCCTCTTAAGACCTCGCTCCCTAGTTTAGCAGTAGTTTCGAAAATATTTTTTGTAACGCAAATTAATACATATATAAAAAATTCCTTTGGCAGTTTTAACACTTATATATCAACGTTTGTATATGAATTTTTCTGTTGCAATACACCAAACCTGATTTTCAGATTTTTGCCCCCGAAATAGTACCGGTACACATTTTGTTGTGAAAATAAGCCAAAATGAAGCAAAATAATGTTTTGCTCGCAAACGGTACATTATTAAAAAAAAACGCTATAGCAAAATTGTGTATCGTATGACTGCACCCTGTCTCAAATTTTTTCAAAGCGTTTGGTTCAAAAATATTTTAGTTATTTGCAATTGTTTGAAATAAACGAGAGATCATGGCCTTAAACGTACGAAGAACGAGGTCAAAGATATTTGCGAAGAAGAATAGCCAGTAAATATATATTGGACACGTAATGCAATCACATAGGCGAGATATCTGTGGGACGTTGTGCAAGGACTGTGACAGGCATGTTGCGTTAACAGTTCGAAGAGTGATAAGTAATGGAACAAACCGGCTCGTGGGCCTGAGCAATTGGCACCGGAAGTGAACAATTTCAACAATTCTCGCCGATGATGAAGGTGGACGTTACGAACAAGACGATAACGTCTTTATCCGCCTTGCCTACACAGCTGCGGTAATTAATTTTGTTATTACAAATGCCAGCCGTGTGTCAGTCATGAGTTCTACATAAATAAATTCGTAACAAAACATCGTCTTGAACCCTAAATAAGACATACGAGATATTCTTTCCCTCTCCAGCCAGTAAAATTGCATGAGTCGTGCACTGTAAAAAATTTTAAATATTTAGGAAGTAATTAACCTAAACGCAGTACGGGACAGCTACCATACTTCCGCCTTGTAAATATACAAACTTTTACACTTGTTACAATATTATTTCTACGAGAATTTACACAGCGATAATATAATTGTACTGGCGGGAAGCATGCATGTTTTTCTCTGCATGTCGTTCAAATTTGGCTGGCAAAATTCCACACACGACAAAAAAAAAGGAATTTTGAGGAGCAAGAAAATCATATGTCTAATAAGAGTGCTGAATTATTAAACTTTTAAGTCCGGTAGTTTGAACTCTGTGTTCTGTAGATAAACAAATGCAATACATTTTTAAAGTGGCTTAATCAAAAATAGAACAATCGAAACTCGTTGCAACACTATTTAATGAGCAAGTTGCAAAACCCCGTAAGTGTATAATTATCAGAGAGAGTAAAAAATAACGAACATTTCTAGTGCCAAAGTAGTCTGCACAGCGCTCATACATGTTGAGTCTTATATGATAGAACGACGATAGCTTGAGACGGTTCGAACCAGGGAGTGACCCTGCCTATGGTAATATATGTGAACTATGTGAAGCCATCGTTCTGGGCGTCCCAATATGGCAACTGTCTGTTCCTTAATCAATCACAATAACAAACAGTTCGTAATAATGCCCTCGTTCAAAGGAATTTTATAGTTAATAAACTGTGTTCCTTAAATCGCTAATTTGCACCAATCTGGTATCAACACAAGTGTCCATAACCTCAAAACGCCTCAGCGCCATGATGGGATGCCCAAAAATCCGGCTTCGACTACGTCACAGCAGGCCATCTCCCGACTCCTGACTATTCTTACCTCCGTGGTTCAAATGAATACAGACGCAAATAACAACCTCCCTGTCTCGACGTACCAGAAATCTCATAGGCTTTGTTAAATTTGAAGGGGGGAAAAAGTAATAAGGTCACGTAGATGTTACGTTGAAACCTAGTAGTCAGTAAATTTTTACCGCGATAAATAACGTTCTCTGTCCATCATAATATTTAGCTTGATCACGAAACACTACAGTCGCAACGTTCCGCCGAAAGCCAATGTAAGGCGGTGTAATTGACCGGCTGCTGTGCAGTCTTGACAAATGTAGCTTTGAGAGGATGTCGGTTTTATTTTAAATATACTCCATTGCGATGCACGTGTCTGTCAAAAAAAAAAAACTACAAAGAATAGTAAAACATAAATAAGCAAAAGCACGCGCCAGTAGCACTCAGTCTCGGACCATGGCTTTGTCTGACGATGGGAAAAGATTCTAGTTACCGAGACGTCTATTACTATTCTTTGTCTGGAATACTACTGTGTTTTATTTCTTCTCATCGTTTCGTCGTTTCTTTTTTGTAGTTCACACATTTTATGTTTTTGTCCTTTTGCCAAAGCAGGCTCAAACTCTTGTCTGTCTTGGTGTTCTTTTTTTTTTTATTATTATTTAAACCGGATGCTATTTATGGATATTAATGTTGTGTATGTATCCTGTTGACTGAATCATACTCTGCTTATTTATGCTTTCCCTATTATCTGAAGTTTTCTTTGACAAACATGGAGTAGTTAAAAGAAAAAACTACATCCGAGAAAGCACCCGTTTTACGGAAATCTTTCAAAATTCATTTGAATGTAGCCTTGCACTCTAAATCTAAGTTAGTGAATATTCACTTATTCCCTTTAAGAGTGCCAACATCTCACAAGTGAATCACTGAATATTCACCGAATTTTCCAGTTCTTTTCAAAGAACAGTTTTCACTTATTCAATAAGTGAAAATTTACTGTAAAATCTGTGGACATTCATTAATTAACTTGTGGAATGTTGGCACTCTTTATCGGAATCAGTGTATAGTCGCCGATTTCAAAGTGGCGTGAATCAGTGAATATTCACTAATTCAGAGTGTGCGTCTCTGTTGATCTCCCGCAGCATGTCAAACACGCTGTAAAATCGTAGGAACGAGTACAACACGAATAGCCGCGTGTAATTGGACTAGAAGGGATCAAACTGCGACCACGGACGAGTCTGCAAAGTGGGGTTTATCGACAATGTGACGTTCTCTCAAGCATCCAAGTGTAGGTATTGGTGGCGCGTGACACTGATATAAGTGTGGATATATACGGGTTGGCCGCTGCTGCATTTCGGCTCACCGCAGTGCAAGTTTGTCCAGACCAACGGCGGTTATATTAGGGCGCCGTCTACCTTTCAACTGACGTAGCTATAAGGGCTAGAATGAAGCTCGCATGAAGTGCCCACATCACAACGAGCCAAGCACTGGAACTAGCATGCAATATTCTTCATTACTTTCTGATTAAATATTTAGTAACATTTAATTGAAAATATTTCAATAGCGACGTAGTTCTACACTTCGTTACGTACATTGCATTTGATAAAATAATGAGTAACTACATGAAATAATTAACGTAATTTAAATTTTAAGATAAAAATTATTTCTCACCAAACAATATACACTAAACAACTCCCATTACTGATGCCATCCAATATTACACACCTTGCCAAAGCTCGCCTTAGAATACCACGAATTTATCCATTAAGAACAGACCTATTGTATAACTATATTAGCAGCACACATTTTTGTAAACCATTTTAATCGTAATTCACGATGACGCATATTAAAAGCTCAGCTTAACACGCACTTCAAATGCGTCACACTGTACTCGTAGACAGTTCTTTTACGAAGCTATTCCACATATGCCCATTGTGTCAATGCTCGAAAGCAAAAAGGCTACACTTCAAACGATGATGGCAAGGTAGTTTTAAAACATCACACCAATTAGAAAAATCATTTCGGGGCCCCAAAATGGCTGAAAACAGCTTATTTTTCAAACTGTTATATCTGAAAAACTACCCATAGGACTTGTGTGAAACTGCGATAAAAAGGTGTATTGTACTTAGCTTAAGACTATCCACCAATAAAAATGTTGGGTTGACGCTGAAATTGTCAGTCAGGCGAGTGATCTACGATACCACTGCGATACAGGCGATAACGCACCCGACGCACAGAGAAAAAAGTTTGATACAGCCAACCATATAAGTTTATAAGTGGCGAAACAAATTCGTATTGTAGCCAATAAAATTTTTGTTCAACGAGCAACAGACGTCAAATATTAACATTTCTCATGTAACAAAATTTATGTTTAACTGGAATAAACCTTCTTGTTGAGAGAAAGAAATCTGTCAGACAACCAAATATTTGGTTCATTCAAGTTTTACAAACTTGTTTGCGTATTCAAACTTATATACTGTTGAGGGTATGAAATATTTTCTTAGTAAATATTCAAACTTATATACGGGTGAGTGTACGAAATCTTCTCTGTGGGTGGTGTTAGCCGGTCAACATTTCCTTGGACGTCCTGCCTCAACCGCACAAATACACGGCCAGTAGGCGGACTCCTTAAGGATAGGCATCAGTCGCCATATTGCAATATTTTATTTTTCGCTCTTACGAAATAATGAGAAGAAAAAAATGTGAAATTAGCTATTATAATATATATTCTATTTGCCTTGCGCTACAATAAAAGCATAGCAGTTGAACTTTCAACTTACATTTAAGCCATAATCAGTACAGAATTTTTTTTATATTCTCAATTTGTAAACTGATTGCGGCTTAAATATGCGTTCAAAGTTCAACTGCGATTCTTTTATTGTAGCGCTAGGTAAATAGAATCGACAGACCTACTATGAAAGCAAATTTCACATTTTCCCACGGTTGTGGAGTCGGAGTTTTGGTATTTTTGTGTAGAGTAGGAGTTCGAGTCGGAGTCGATTAAAATATAGCAACTCTGACTCCAGATCTGATTTGGCCAACAAATCTTATATTTACATTTTTATATTTTATGTTTAAATTCTAGTACTCAAATTTAAGAAGTGCATATTTAAACAAGCTTAGGTAAACGTTAACTGAAATTAAAAGTCTAAAATTCTTAAAGAAATCACAGTAATTATTAGAGCATTGTTCAAGTGTTAATTTCTTGAGTAACTGGAAGGTAGTTACTAGGCAAAAAATTAAAGAGGTTATTCAGTAAATTTACAATGTTCTATTGACTCGGTGATGATGACATGTATTTTGAAGACGAACATCATATAATCCGCTTGTGCCACAATGTTAATGAGTATTTTTCTTGGTGGAGTCGGAGTCGGACAGTTGAAAAATTTGGGAGTCGGGGATGGAGTCGGAGTCGATAGCTCTGGTTACCGACTCCACAGTCCTGAATTTTTCTTCTCAGAATACCATAAGAGCAAAATAAATAAATAAAAATGGTGACTAATGCCAAGCCTGAAGAGCTTGTTACCGAGTTTTGCAGTGATTTCGAAAATATTATTTTTATTTTACATAATACTCTTATCAAAAATTTGCTCCACAGTTTTGACACTTATATGTTATAATTTGTGACTGAATTTTGTTGTAGAAATGTACTGAACGGGTTTTTAAATTTCATCACCCAAAGTACCACGTTTTTCGTCGTGAAAATAAGCAAAAATTAAGCAAAATATTTGTTTGTTGACGAACGGTACATTATTTTAAAAACGCATCCACAACATTGTGCACTGTGTGACTGCACATTTACTCAAATGTTTTTCAAAGCTTTTGGTTAAAAAAAAAAATATTTCAGTTATTGTCACCAGTCTGAAAAAAAAAAACTTAGGAACAAACCCTGAAGACGTAGATATATCTCATTTTCTCTATGGACTAGAAATGTTGCTTGTATTAGCCTGACGCCCATGACAGACATTGGTTTTAGGTTGTGGAGCAAGAGAGGGCGGGGTCGGAGGCCAACACTCCACACGTGTTAAGAAGGCGGCTGAGTTCGCGGGAAGTGGGTTAGCAGTTGTAATAATATTAATGTCGACGCGTAAGGGTTAAAAGTAGTGCTGGGGAAGAGGGGAGTTGGCTGGAGACACCCTCGGAACGTACGACTTTCATTAGCGAAGGTCCACAGAGGTTGGACCGGCCGCGCAGTAATCTGGGGGACCGTGTCGGGTCGCTACGCGCTTAATCATCAGGCCTGCCCTCCCCCCTCCCCAAGTATTTTTTCCTGAGGCCCTTTCTCCAGATTGGTAACCAGAGGACACTCCCAACCTCGGGAGAGCAAATTGAATATCCTGCTGAACGCCCCGGTAAAAAAAAAAAACCCTGTGAATGTCTACCCTCGCCATCGGCCGACTTGCGCGAAGACGACGCGAACTCCGGAGAAGTCGCAAAACAACCGTCACTCCCTGACCAACAAGAACACTCTGGGGTTTCATCACCTTTTAGACCACGCCCCATTTGACCCGGTAGTATTTGCCTGGCAAACCCCTGGAATTGTCTTGGTGCAATGCGACGGTGCAAACTTCCAAAGGTGCTGTAGCGAAAAAGCATTCATTACCTAGACAGGTCTCAAACTGAAACGGGAGATGAATTATGAACAGGGTCATTCGTTTTTCGCGTAATGGTATTCTGCAAGCTAGATTTACGAAAAGTACGAGCACAGCTGAAGATGTTTTTCTGGATTTTTGCCACCGCTCCCCTCCTCTTCTTGGAGGCAAATTGTCTCTCGCCCCCTCTCCCTTTCCTCAAGTTTTTCCACACTTACATTTCGGAATGTATTTAGGGTATTCAAGTGCAACAAAAAATAATTTTATACGTTTATGAGATGCTTACTGTTAGGTATGTACACGATACTTGTGGGTTCAATTTCCTCTTACAAAACAATTTTAGCTATCATAATTTTCTACAACGGTGCGTCAAAATGAAAATTTGCTTGTTATACTACCACGCAAATAGTGAAAACCAATCGACCCACTTAATGCCATGATCTCCCGTTTATTTCAAACAATTGCAAATAATTCACATTTTTTTTAACCAAATGCTTTGAAAAAATTTGAGACAGTGTACAGTCATACGGTACACAAATTTGCCAGACAGTTTTTTTTAAAATAATGTACCGTTTGCGAGAAAAAAAAATTATTTCGTTTATTTGGCCTTATTTTTACAACAATATGTCTACTATTTCGGGGGCAAAAATCTAAAAATCAGTTTGGTGTATTGCAACAGTAAAATTCATACAAAAGCGTTGATATATAAGTGTTAAAACTGCCAAAGGAATTTTTGATATATGTATTAATTTGCGTTACAAAAAATATTTTCGAAACCACTGTTAAACTAGGGAGCGAGGCCTTAAGAGGGCGTGGTATATAATTCAACGCTAAAAGCGTTAATCTATAACAATAGGGTTTCTTGAAGCCAATTTGCAAAAATTAAACCATAGCAATCCTAGACAATACTTTTAGCCAATGTTTAATTAAAACAAAATTGTTTTAAGTGTTACGAACTCCTGAGGCACAATCTCTGACGCCGGAACTTCGTGCAAGAGATAACGCGTAACGAATTAGTAATTCTGGAAAAATATTCACTCATAAAGTTGGTTAATACCATTACCTAGGATTGTCACTGAGTATTTTATCCATATTGGCTTCGAAAAAAGCGTAGAAATTTATTGATGTTTTCATCTTTTATTTATCTAACACGCACTCTTAAACGAAATAATTTACTGTAAATTTATATCCCATGAACTACGCAATAAAACGTCTAAAAACCCACAACGTAATGTTATGAAATTTTTAAAAAGTCGCAGTTGTACAGAAACAATTTTCTAAGTCTAAAAATAGTTCACGGGATTTTTTTTTTTTTATTACGGAGCCTATGGCATGTTATTTCACTGTGAATTATTTCACTTACATAAGTCAATTGGTTTTCACTGTTTGCATGGCAGCAGAACAAGAAAAAATTTTACTCTGACGCACCGTTATGAGAAAACTAGGCGAGCTAAAATTGTTTTGCATTAACAAGAATCGTCTACAAAACGAACACTATTCCACATAAATATAAAACTACCTAATAGTAGACGCGCATGTATGCAACCCGCATTAATTTAGTTAGTAATGTATAGTTAGGTCGCAATTTGTCGGGCAAATTACGAATATAAAAAAATTTGCCACACACATTGCAGCGTAATTATAAGTTAACAGCTGAATCGCAAGGTCTGTACTGCAGCGAAATGTAAATAGAATTTGAGGTATAATAGCGTATTTAACATTTTAGAGGACGTGGTACATAATTCAACGCTAAAAGCATTAATCTATGACTGTAGGTTTCTTGAAGCCAATTTGCGAAAATTAAACAATAGCAATCCTAGACAATAGCTTTAACCAACGTTTTAAACAAAATAGTTTCCAGTGTTACGAACTTCTGAGGCACAATCTCTGCCGCCGGAACCCCGTGCATTTAACTGCGGTGCAAGGGATCGCGCGTAACGAATTAGTAATTCTGGATAAATATTTACTCATAAAGTTGGCAAATACCATTATCTAGGATTGCCATTGAGTATTAATCCATATTGGCTTCGAAAAAAAGTGTAGAAATCAATAGATGTTTTCAGCGTTTATTTATCTACCACGGACTATTAAGGGCTTGTTCCCGAGTTTTTTTCAGACTGGTGCCAATAACTCAAATATTTTTTAACCAAAAGTTTTGAAAAAATTTGAGTCAATGTGCAATCACACGATGCACAATACTGTGGACGCATTTTTTTTTTTTTTTAAATAATGTACCATTCGCCAGCAACAAAATAATTTCCTTCATTTTTGCTTATTTTCACGACGAAAAGCGTGGTACTTTGGGTAATGAAATCTAAAAAAAACCGTTCAGTATAATTCTACAAAAAAATTCAGCTGCAAATTATAGCATATAAGTGTCAAAACTGTGCAGCGAAATTTTGATATGAGTATTAGGTAGCAATAAAAAAATATTTTTGAAATCACTGCAAAACTCCGTAACAAGGCCTTAAATTGGCACGCCCATGTGGGATAGGCTGTTTCCCTGCAATGACGTGACCCATCTCGCCGTGCTACTAATGACAAGCACAAACGTGCCTGTCTGTAATCGTGCGTGTGTCGGGACGCCGCTATGCGGCAGTCTGGAATTAACGCGGGTTATTTGTCGTCGCTCCCTTGTTTTATCCCCCCCCCTCCTCCTTCCCGCAAATACCCCGTGCGTGCGCGTGTGGTTTGTTTAATCGATGCCCGCGGACGCGTGCTTGTGTGTGTTACTGGGTCGATCTAAATGGACAGCCGCGTCTGGTAACGACGGCGTACGCGAACCACAGAATATTTACGAATACAGAAGTGAAGCAGCCGGTGGGATGGAAAACTCACAGTCACACACGCAAGTAACATGGCGTACACGCCCACCGCCAATCAGCGTTAAGGAGCCTCCCTGCCTGCGCTTCCAACACGTTGCAGCGAGTTACAGCTACTTATTTTTGACAAAACTACTTAAGTGCGCGGTCTACCGCAATTTTCATCACAATTTTTTTTTTTTCATTTGTACCAGATATTTTTTTCTTATTTTAGACACAAAATGTGACTAAATTAGGCTCTTATGAAATTTTTTTATCTCTCATAGTTTTCGCGTAATGGCTTGTTAAAGTCGTATTTTGCATGTTTCCGTTTTAACGACTACGCTAAAACCAACTGATATACATAAAGACATTGCAGACTACAATGTATTGCTCATAAAAAATAATAAATAAAAATCATTTGTATTTAAACAATGCTGAAACTGAAAATTAAAATTGAAAAATTAAATAATTTTTTTAAAAATACAAATAAGATAAACAAATACAGTATCTTCAGTAGTGCCACAAACCCGGCTTCAATAGCGCCACTGGTACAAAAATAAAAAAAAAAAATAAGTTTACCAAAATATGCATTTTTTGCCGTATAATGAGAGTTCCGCTAACAAAAATAAAAAGAGGTTTACAAGTATTTTATGGCTCCCTAATTTTTTTTCCTTTTATATCTGTATAAATGTAGCTAGGAAAAATTCGGTGAGAAATTACTTGTTCCAAAATTGTGTCTGCATATTTTTTTCAACTAAAAAACGTAAGAAAATTAGAGATTTTTGTAAACATTTGAAAATTAATACAACGGGAAGTTATGGTCAAAATTCAATGTCCTAACTTTAGAATTGTGTGTTTTTTAGAGTGCAATATTGAAAAAATTTCCAACATAGATAGCACCAATAATTTAAAACCAGGTACAAATTTTGTTATACTTGCCAATGGTCCTAAATGATTGACGCGTACTGTATATACACAAACAAAGACATATAATCAAAAAGGAAAAGAGCATTTGTTTATACTTTGTCCGAGATGGTGGATGCAAACAGATATAGAACATTCTCCCCAGATACAAACACATCCCCCAGACAGACAGAGAGAGAGCACAGGGACAGTTTCTTGCGAACCACAGCAACTCTCAACACTGTGTTCCTAGCACATCTCCTACCTCGGCATACATGGACGGCGACGGTTATGGCTGGAGGTAAGGAGCTCCGAGGAAGAGCAAATATTTGCCACGCCTACAGACGGCAAGAAAAACTAGCACGGCGTGGGAGCTGCTAATCCACCGCTAGGGACGGGCAGCTAGCTACATGGGTTTTGGCCTGGAGAGAGGGAGGGGGTGTGCGAGGCTAGTTCAGCCGCTCGCAAACAAGGTACAAACTACTAATTCCCCCCTCCCCTGTTATTTTTTTCCTGATGGCTAGAGGTCGGGAGATACGCGAATAAATATCACACGAGAACCTTGAAGAAAGATTGCAGCGGTTTCGTAAATATTTTTTAAACGCAAATTAATGCATATATTAAAAATTCATTCTGGCAGTTGTAACACTTATATATCATACTTTGTACCTGAATTTTTATGTTGCAATACACCATACGCATTTTTAGATTTTTTTCCCCTGAAATATCACATATTTTGTCGTCAAAATAAGTCAAAATTAAGCAAAATAATTTTAGGCAGAAAACGGTACATTATTTAAGAAAAAACGCTCTGGCAAAATTGTGTATCGTATGACTGTACACAGTCTCAAATTTTTTCAAAGCATTTAGTTAAAAAATATTCGAGTTATTTGTAAGTGTTTGAAATAAATGAAAGATCATGGCCTTAAAGCATATTTAAAGCCCCGGTAGTTTTTGCGAAAAAAATTTTGCACCACTTTGTTTCAGTGTCTTACGAGCACACCTGCAGCCCAACCTCATGGCTATTGACAGAGTGTTTTTGTGCAGAGTTGTTATTCATTTGACTGTGCCAATCAGTACACGGATAACTGCGACACAACACGTCTGTGATTTGCGGGTTTAACCTCCAGACGTTGTATGTTACGGCATCCAATCACTGACCACATAGCAGAGATGCAGGTGCGCACGTAAGGCACTGAAACGAAGTGGTGCAAAAATTTATTCGCGAAAACTACCGGGCCCTAAGCATAACACACACGTTACATGTAGAGACCGGAAAATGCGCTGGTTCGCTGACCTGTAAGGCTAGCCTCCAAGAACATATGTGCACTCAAACAAACAGTATACGTTCAATAGGAGCTCACTGACACAGTGATATGGGCCTGCGTTGAGATACATTTTTACTATTGGCTCAGAGACTTACACGAGGTGTCAAATAAGTCAAGAACTAATTGTGAAAGTGACGCGAGCTTTTTTTTCAAGTTCCTAGAAAGTTCGCAATAAAGCGAGCACTCTTGAAAGACATCTCGTTTAGAGCAATAATTTAAAAAAAAAAATTGTTATATAACTAGCTGTACCTGCGACTTCGTTCCCGTAATTTTCTATTTTTGAACCCCAGTTCTGAACCAACCTGTTCCCTTGTAATTTCCACTCTGTTTCCCGGTAATTCGTTTCGTCAGATACCTACGCCGGTGCATGCACGACGAAGTTTCATTGCAATCGGATGAACAACAATTTCAATTATGATCGGCTGAACGGTATAGAAGTTGTATCCTTCAAATACGTGCGTAATAGTAATAGTAATTTCCTGTCGTAATGTCTTGACGGGATAAGAATCCAATATCGTCCACACCACAGAATTTAACGCAGCAATCGTCAGATTTCTTATGTGTATAAATAGGCCCAGGAAAGGATCGTTAACAAACAGGAGGGTGAAACGTAATAACTTCTGATCTTTTTCGTCCATGTAATTCCAATTTTGGAGAGCTATGTAACATTTTAATAATTTTAATACAAAGGAGTAATTGGAAACACATAATTTTTTTAACGGCTTTCAAGATCCAATTTCAAAAAAATTCCCATGTACACTATTTATATATCTACGTAACCATCTTTCTAACGTAAAAATCATCTCGCTATCTTGATTGGTTTAAGAGACTCAGAGGATTAATTAGAAAACATGTTATATTTTTTTAACGGCCTTCTAGGATACATTTTAAAAAATCGTTCACTATAAGCTGAACACTTATCAAAACCTATGATAAATAAGAAATATATTTTATAGGACCCGTATATGTTAAGTTTTGAGCGCAGTAGAACGTTTACAATGTTTGTAGATACATGGAAGTTTTCATATGAAAACTAGTTAAGGTGGTTGCAAAACGGCCGAAAGAAAAAACAATTAAGCAGCGCCCATTTCATCGTGGACAGCAAGTATCAGAAACATTTCTTCAGAATGTCTGCTGTTAGTAGGGACCGGGTGGGCATCCTGCCCCAACTGGGAGCAAAACCGGCCTAACCTGCATAAGCTTAACATGGCCGACCCCTCCCCTTGGTGGTGCTAGGGCTCTGATTGGCCTAGAGGGTCATTAGGGGGGCGTGGTCTTGGCTGGGATTGGTTGTTGGGGTCTTTTGGTACGAATAGCACCTAAGTGCCATGAGGCC
>PNEQ01084404.1:0-19413 GCA_003012365.1 Medauroidea extradentata | reverse complement strand
TATCGTAAGGCACCTATAACTATGGTATTCACGCTCGGGACTGAATAAGACGTCACCTAACTATGGTACACCATGTACCATTGTTAGTACGAACTATCGTACAAATACAGTAAAACATTTACATGACTGGTCCGACAGTATGGCGTTTGGCCGCGATTTACTATAAATTTTATAATCCGAACGTCGGCCGAGAAGAAAATTCGTAAGATTTGGACTGTTCCCGTAAAATCGTAAGATGCAAAATTTTCCGTAAAAATTACGGGAAAATCGTAAGAGTTGGCAGGTCTGTAGGCACCGCCTCTACATCAGCTCACTGTGGTTTTTTTTTTCTTTTTTTCCTGCTAACAACTATACAAAAACAACAACGTAGAAGACAGAAGAAGAGCACCATCACATTCTGTCGCCGCGAACAGGGACATAACCTCCAAAATAAATATATATAAATAACAACACCCCACGTAGACGAGCCCCATCACAAGCTAGTGTGCAGTTTCTAGGTTATCACACGAGGCAAAACATTAATTTCGCACTTGACTAAAATTGCGTCACTAAAATTACGAGAAAAGTCAATGTGCAGTTTCTAGGTCATCACACGAGGTAAAACATTCACTTTGCACTTGACTAAAATCGCGTCACTAAAATTACGAGAAAAGCCAGTGTGCAGTTTCTAGGTTATCACACAAGGCAAAACATTCACTTCGCAACTGACTAAAATTGCGTTACTAAAATATGGGGGAAAGCCCATATACTTTCTACGTTATCACACGGGGCACTCATTCACTTCGCATTGTTTTTATTTTAACTGTAACTCCAACTGTAATTTCGGAATTCCGCCAAATTTCACGTAAAATACATTAACTTGTAATTGAAATAAATGAAGCTCTCATCGGCCATGTTGAAAACAATGATACGAAAATTTCTGATTGGCTGGAAAATGAAGCAGTGGACGGTACTCCACCATAGTTCATCAAGAGATGGCAGCATGTAGTCTAGGAGTGGGCAGAATAATATATAAACAACACTTTTGTTCCTGTCCACGAAAGCCATTATCGCGGACTGATTGTGCCCTTACATTTTTAAACTACGTACAAATAAATGAACGCAGTATTAAGATACGAAAAAAGCCTGATAATTTATAAACTGCAACCATTAAAATAAAATCCGTGACCGCATATCCAATCCCGTGACTTTTTCGTGACTTCCGTGACCACCTATTAAATTCCGTGACTTTTCCGTGACTTCCATGACCGGTAGACACCCTGAATTATCAATCAAATTTGCTGTGCAAGACAACATGGTTAGCAGCGAGGGTACCTGCTAAATTTCCTCTCGACTGACAGACCATTCTGACAAATGTAAAACTTGACACAACTTACCTGCAAATATTAATGCAAGATAAGGATCACTGTTCACAAAGGCAGCTAGTTAAATTCATAATATGTACATACTAAATACTACACTTGCCTTCGCATATTGTTTATTTACAGCTATTTACATCTACATAGTTGCGAATACCCAGGCAGTTTTTAGCGGCACAAGGTGCAACTAATCACAAAGAAACTTCCAACAAGTCCTCACAATCCTAGCTACAGCATGTCTGCTAAGCTTCAGTTAATCATCTGGTACCACACTAGTCCTCTGATACGACACAAACACTGCCAGCTCTCTGCAACACAACCACACTCAACAACATATGGCAAAGTGTACAATATCATTAAATTATTTAAATACATCATTATTACATCAGTGTCAATTAAAAAACATCCACGCATCGCAATGCAAAGAAACACCTGTACATAAACAATATACTGTATTATCCAACTTGGTGAACTGTCTGGAAACAAGTATGTTATCAATAACGGTGTCTGCACTGTAGAACTTAGTGTCCAAGACAATACGCGCACATACCCGTACATACGTATAACTAACTCTCTTAAGAGAAGTCAATGTTCTTGGGAAATGGTTGACAGCTGTCATGACGATGTGCCAGGCCCAACGCAAATCACATAACAGGAAGTTTTACTTGACCAGCCCCAACTTCTTGGCTTCAATCTCGTAGATGAGTAGCCGCCACATCTTCACGACAAACACCTCCGCCTCTTCATCCAATACCTGCAAGCAGTCACTTTATTTCAACTAACACTATCACTCATACTTGCAGCAAGTACAACAAATAACCCTACTATAGCATTACCCACATCCTTGTCACAACAGTCATGTAAAAAATAAACTATTGACTTCTGATGACAGTTTCCACCTGGAAGACACGTCAGAGACAACTGAAGAACATTGTGTCAACTTTCTACTGGAGATATTTAAACAACACTACTCTCATACCTTATTTATTAGCTCACTTTTATTACAGTCACTCTTCTGAAGTGCAAACGTAATATCTGCCTGTCATATATTTTAAGAGTCCAAACAACCAACTGCAATAAGTTTTAGAATAAAACAGTAATGAAAACTCTAAATACCTTCCAAAATGAGAACATATCATACATCTAAACCTCTATAGCACACAAATAAGCAGCTTCTTTGGCAAGATCTACTCTTGTGAGTATACAACTATTTCTTTCCTTGGCTGACAACATTGCAAAAGTCTACAGACATTGTTTAAGATTTGGTAGTTAAGGGTGGTTTGTCTCTCTATACTGCACTCAGTATAAGACTGAACAAGAGAAGTACGACACCCACGAGCCAAATTTACTAAAATTTCACAAGTCATATGCAATCACAAAAGCAGTAAGTCAATGTTCTGACAAATTCCTTTCAACACCCACCTCCCAACCCCGTATTAACCAACAAAAACAATGTGGCGTTGTTATGACTACAGTAAAGGACATATTTTTAAATACTTGCTACACATTACTAACATTATACACTTCCACAGGTTAGGACGTCCCCCGGAGGATGTAAAAGACACTAGCAATGCTTGATTACTGAATACATAAAATAAATTGTGACTAACTTTCCATCATGGACTTGAAAACATTCAGACTGATTATAAAAGTAGTTTCATCTCTGCTTTGAAAATATTTTGCGCCATTCTATATTTTCAGATACCGTATTTACATGTGTATAATGCACACTTTAATTCCAAAACAACTGATAAAAATTGAGGGGTGCGCACTATAGATGGAAAATAGAAAAAAAAGTGGCCACGAGAAAAAATTGGGGTGGGGAGAGAAGACTGAGTTGTAAACTGGCGGGTGTCAAGCGTGTGAGGCAGAGAGAGAGAATGTTTCTCACCGCCTATCATTACTACACTTCCTTTTCTTTGTCTCTACCCCCTCCACACCTATTTTCTGCTGTAACTGTCACTGTTAATACAGTATTTTTTTTTGTTTGCCGTGGCAGGAAAGTTCGTGGGTGGGCGGAAGCAATATGAGAAGTTAATTTAGACGTCTCGTAATAACCATCTATCCAAGGAAAGGAAGGAAACAAATAAAAAAGGACGACACTGTTCGTTTTCCCCCACCGCAGGGAGAGAGAAGGCAAGGCAGGGTGGTGGTTGGGGCCCTACAGTCCTCTGTTTGTAGCCACCCCCTGCCGCATTCCTGAGCATTTCTTTCTTCTCAGTGCGAGTTGAGTTGACAGTAAATAAAAAAGGCAAGCTTGCTCTGCTGTCATGGCACGTTATCTTGTTTTGGGGAGGGGAGGGGGTCATGCTGGAAGCAGCAGACAGGACACAGCACAGTAAGAGTGGGGAAGGGGGAGTGTTGTCCAGGCACACGTGAGCTGGCTGCAGGCTGCTAGCGTCCTTGGCAGGCTATCTATAGATAGCTGCGGACATGACAAGCCACCCCCTACCGTCGTTCACCCTCATCCTCTCAGCATGTCACACTCTAGCCACTGTGAGTCATCTTTCCTCTCTTTTCTTTGTTAGCCACGGTTCCTTCCCTCCTCCTTCTCCACCCTAGCAAATCCATCGTAGCCTCCCTCACGCTGTTTCACAATTTTTTACTCCCATGATTTTTTACACTCTAGCAAGGCACATAAATTTTTTTCTCTGGAACTTGTTGCAAAAATCGTGCAGCGCATTATACACGAGGGCGCATTATACACAAGGGCGCATTATACACGAGTATATATGGTACTTGTTTAAGTTAGAGAATAAACCCCTAGGAGTAGTATTTACTCGTGTATAGTGCACACTTTTATTCCAAAACAACTGATAAAAATTCAGGGGTGCGCACTATGCATGGAAAGTAGAAAAAATAAACACGGTACATGGTGAAAAAAGGCAATGGAGGGGGGAGGAGAAGGCGGAGTTGTAGTCACCCATGGGCTGACGAGTGTCAAGACAGTGGCAGGAAGAGAGCGAATGTTCGGTTTCTCTATCCCTTTTCTTCCCTCCCCTCTTTCTTCCACAACCCCTGCTTGGAAACTAAAACTTGAAAGTATACCTACGCACTAGGATAAAGTCACAAGAAAGAGAATCTACTGCAGCAAGGGGTGAACAAAGAGCAGATCTGCCTACAACAATTCCAAGGACTGTAAAGAGACTGCAGTGCAGTGATATAGTAAAGCAAATCAAGGACACAGTGACAGAAATAGTGACGAGGAAGGTAATTGACAGTTTAGAGGAAAACATAACATTCAACATAAACTCAAGTGAAACTCTAAAACAACAATGCAGGGACTTGTTGTATTACTGGATGTATCAGCGGGACATGTTTACCATGTGGCTCCTCAAACTATATTGAGAATATATATATTTTACTGTAAATCAAATAATTTTTTAACTACTAACTAGTAAACATAAACTAGACTCGTAAATTAAAGTATTTAATATCTAACATAAGATAATAAGTCTTCAGTTAACCAGCTGTATATAATACTACTGTACTACATCACTCTTAACCATTGAATTATTAGGAATGGGAATAACACTCCGAGTTATATTACAAGGTATTTTAATCGTACAGTAGGTAAACTGAAACAAATATAATTGTTTTCAAGTTAATATTCTCTTTCCCATCACTAATTTTATTATTTTATGTAATTTTAAAGTAATTTACAGTTTTATAGTTTATAGTTTTTTGAATTAGTTTATGGTATATAGTTTTCAATAGTTATTTCTAATTATTTACTTGCTAACGTCGATTACATAACTTCTAGTTATTTATTTACTAGCGTCGGTTACATAAAACATATAGTTAAAATTAGGAATGCTAATACAGTAAACCCTCGATCTAATGACACTGCACGGTGCCAGATAATTATGTAATTAGATCGCTGATGTCGTTAATCCCGAGGTAATTAATTTTGACACCCCCAACATTAAAAAAATTTTTTTTTTAAGTAATTTTTTTTCCCGTAAAGTTAATAGAGAGCAATTACAGACTTAAAATAAACACATTTTCTTGAAATTATATTTTAGTATAACGAAAAGGTGTCTTCCAAATAAGCTCCATAATTCCCCGTGTGCCGTGACATCTGCGGCCCCAAGGCGCGGTAGGTCTGGTTGTGTAGGATTGGTGAGGGGCGGGCAGTGGAGAGCGGGCGGCTGATTCACGGCTTGTCTCCAACTCGTGGTGCGCGCGTGATTCATCCTGCTTGCCTGGCGCAAAGCTCACCGACAACAGTATGACTCATTCTGCAACGATTTAAAACATTTCAGTAAAGTCATTGAGTATTTTTTTTTTGTAATTACGCATTAACTGTTACAGCTTGTCGCCATTATATGATTTTAAGCTATATGAATAAAAATGCTTATAAAGGAAAAAAGTCCTTAATTAAAAAAAAACAGTAGGTCTATTAGAAACGCGAATTTGGAGCCACCCAGAAGGGCTAAAAACGGACTTTTCATGGTGCTGTCACTAAAATGACTGAATTACTCATTGTTTAAAGTCTTAGGCCTATAAGAAAAATCGTAAAACTATGCACAACACACAAGTTTAACGCTCTGCACTATGAATAGAGGCAGAGTGGCTCTCGACACGTGGGTCGCAGTCGCTTTAATTGCTACCCTGTTGAACGAGCATAATTAAAAATCTTATCAGACCACATGTAGCATACTTGACTATTGTAGGCCCGTTTTTACGCTGCAGCCATTTGCCTCACGTGCCGAGTGATCAAAAACAGCGGAAGTTGTCAAGGTCAAGACGAGCTGAAGTGCGCAGCTTGACGTGAAGCAAGAGAAAAAGACGAGGTAACGCAGGATTGTCTTCTTTCTTTCTTTCTTTTTTGTTTCGTTTACGGTCTGAGTGATAAGCTGGTCCTTTTTTTTGGCCGCGCTGTCATAAAAAAAAATAACAGTGTCGTCTCCTCTTCATCCCCCAACCCCCTGGGCTCTTACCAGACACGGAAACAAAGACGATGGCTGGGAGAAGGTGGGAAACAAAGGCAAACATGTGGCACTGCTTTGCGGCCAGACAAGCTGCTAGTTGTCACGTGACTATCACAGCCGGCGCCGGCAGTTGATGCCAGCGGCTGCACGCTCACAAGCACAATCTGGTTTGTGGGCAGGGGGTGGGGGGAGAGAATGGTTATTGACTGGCATGGACAGTCAGGACGGGTGTTATCTATTTTAGCAGTGCATTTCCTACAGTACAGCACTCACAAAGCAAAATACTACACGGACAGGCAACAAGTCGAACAATACAATACAGTTGCTATGCGCACGTCCAGTGGCTGACTGCGTGGCATATGGCACAGATGAGACGTGTAGGAGTAAGAGAGAGGGCACATGGAAAAATGTGTGAACGCCGTGAAGAGAGAAGAGAGCGTGGAGAAGTGAGGAGGAGATAAGGCAGCGTTAGTCATCACGTCTCACATACTGTATGTTGGTGTTGCGTGGGCGGCCTAACTCACAATGCGCACGTGCTTTAACTGCATTCCAGCCAAAGTTTCTAACATTTTTTTACAGTTCTTATTTGTTTCACAACTGCATATCAATAATTTATTATAACTGCAGTAAGTTATTGTTTAATGTATGCAAATGTATTTTTAAATAACGTTTTACTGTGATCAATTGCACTTTGCTTAGCTTTGATCAATTTGAAAATATTAATTTTTCCAGGGTTCCTAGAAATTATGTCGTTAGATCGCCGATGTCGTTAGATCGCCGATGTCGTTTGATCCGATGTCGTTAGATCGGTGGTCTACTGTACTCGTGTTGACTTCAAATTCAAAGAATTGTAAGATAATTGTACCACAAAATCGTGAAAACCAGCTACAGTACTTGGAGTGGACTTGTTTTGCAAACCCCTGGAGGTTCCTCCTACACTGGACAATGGGTGTCTCTCAACCCCCGCAGCCAGGCATTCCCCAGTAGACAGTCATTTACTGTTAGCCACACCACCCCCATCCTTGCCCACAGGGTAAAAAGATACTCGCACCAATAACAACACAAGACATGTCCATATCTCTCAATTTCCTGAAGAAGACTAAAGACTGCTGCTGCTCAGTAGGGCGCAACGTAGGAGTTTGTTTAGGCAACTCACCCCTGCCCCGGCACCCGAGAGGTTTACGTCCGCGTGCCGGTATTACCATATTTAAAACACGTGTGGCAGCGCGTTGGAGTGTGGGGGGGTGCCGAGGGTGGAGGCAGGCTGTCCTTTCACCGCTCTGCCGCTGGGCCGGCGAGCCTGGGGCTTTGTTCGCTACTACCAGGTCGAGGTAACATCTCCCAGGACTAGCAGGACAGCTAGCTAGTAGTTAACATCAGACAGTTCGGGAACATTGTTTAATTGTTGGAGGGCTGGGAGCCCATTGACTATGAGAAACATTTTGAGGACTTAAGGGGACTTTGTCTGTCAGCAAGGGGAGCTGTCGCGAGTTTCGGGGTTAGGGACCCGTCTTGGGTCAAGGTTAGGCGTCAGTTCCGGCGGTCGAAAGAGGGGGGCACTCGTGACTGTCGGAATGAAGTAGGTGATCTGGAAAGGTGTATGTCATTCCAGTAGTAGCAAGATCAACAATCCCCACGTACCTTTCCCTTATCCAGTTTCCCTTCTATCGCCATCATTTCATGGTGGAAAGAGTCAACTAGGGCCTAGTGGTGAGGGGACGAGTGCCGAGCCCAGGTCGACGAAGCATGGGCACTTCGTGCAGATGTTGCTGGACTACGGTGGGCGTGGAAGTACATCTGGCCGGGCGCACTGTGGTCGGGCGGGGTTCCCATACTTGCCTAGTGTGGTAGGAAGATCTGTGCTCGCCTAGTGTGGCGTAGTGACCCGCTTGCCTGGGTGGTGTGGTCCCTGGGCTTCCTGTGCGAGGGAGTGGCACCCAGTTACAGAGAAACGGAAGTGGTAGGCTAGCTCGGTTCGGGGAGGACCTGGTCGGACGCTGTCAGGCTATGGTGGGCGTGGAAGCTCGCCCAGCCGGGTGTGCTGCGATTGGGTCAGGTCCCGCGCTCGCCTTGTGTCGCGCTGGCCCCGTGCAGGGTGGTTGGACACCTCCTTAGTCCAAGTGATCACCGAAAGAGATGTGGCACCCTCTATTGCAGGCGTGGGGTTAGTTGTTGCCCTCTCATCCACCCACATGTGCAACTTCCATGCCTCGCCAGCACTCCTGAGATAGGCACTGGACCAGGTTGCCCCGAAATGTCCGGCGGGTGAGGCGCCTCCAACGGGAGACATGGGAGGTCGCACGTAGCAGGAGCTTCATCACATCTGTCCAGAACCCTGGCTCTGAGAAGGTAGATGAGCCCCACCAGGTAGCAGAAGCGGGAAGCAGCGGCCCGGCAGAGGTTAGAGCAGCGGGAGAAGGCGCACGCCTGGGTGAGATGGGTCTTTCCCGACTTTAACTGGTGGGAAGAGTCCCACCTGTAATGCCACCATCCCTCCTCTGCCCCCTTTACTGGGTGGCCATTAGTTTTAGTCGAGGTAGACATAGGGGACCATCCCATTGTTGAACCTCGGGCACCACCCTGCGAGGTAGTGTCGGCAGAAACCAGTCTGCAACAATGGATGGTCACCCAGAGTAAACGCAGAAGAGACTACCGCACCAGGGGCAGCAGCCTATGTACAGTAACTATTATTGAAACACTGGCGCAACAAGACGACCTAAGAGTGTGTCACCTAAATGTACAATCCATTGTACAAAACACAGAAAACATAAAAGACATAAGGACAAATAAAACAATTCTTGTATTTGCAAAGCAAAATGTGGTTGCGCCCGGCAATAACATCCGTCACTTGTGGGAATAAATGGATACACATTTTTTTTTAGAAAAGATAGAGTAGGCGGACGTTATGGTGGAGGCACTGGCATATACGTTCACAATAATCTAGATTGTAAAGTAATTAATACAAGAAACGAGGAGAGTAACTGTCGACTTGAACAATTACAGGTAGAGATCAAATATAAGCGGGATAAAGTAACAGTGGCAGTGGTCTACAAACCACCTCTCATCCCATACAATGAACTGGAGCGGATTGCGTCACGTATAGATGCTCTGCTGGCATATGAAAACATTTGTCTGGATGATTTTAACGTGAACTTATCTGCAACGGATGTGAAGTATTTTAATCAAATTCTAACAATACATTGTCGTACACAAATGGTAACTGCCCCAACTATAGTTACACAATCTTCAGAAACTTTAATAGATATTACTGTACTAAACAAGGCCAAGGTGTCATACGTAGGACAATGTGACCTAGGTTATATTTGCTACAACTTCACCACATCCCCTGCAGAGCCAAAATTAAGTTCCACATGTTCTTAAAAACACATTTATACTGATTTGTTCTATAAGCACCTAAAAATTACGAATTGGGAAAAGTCGTTGCATTGCAACAACATTAATGAAAAAGTAAACTCCGTGAACTCTTTACTAATATAAATTTTTAACGAACATGCACCACTTAAAAAAAAAGAGGACAAGGAAAAGAAAAGGTAGGCCATAAATTACACACGAAATATTAGCAAAGTGAAGGCGACGGACCATGCGAAGAAACTGTATCGGAACACACGACTAGATGCAGACTTCAACGAATACAAGAGTTTGCGTATTAGTGAGACATACAGACAAACCCCGATTCTACGGACAATCACGGTTCCCCAAAATTTGTCCATGCGACCAAGTTGTCCATACGAACCGATAAGACCAAAATTTGGTCTGACAGCACCTCCCTCCCCCCCCTCCGCGTAAGTGAGAATCAATAACAAGCGGTCTCTGAGGATACAATCACGTTTTCAAGAGACTCTTATCCTAAAGCAAGTTTTCTTATACATGTTATCTTAGTATGCCGAAAAATTCCAAGTAAATTAATACTCATTTGTGCGTTAACAATAAACGAGTAAATAAAACGACAAAAAACAAGAACACAACGTCACCGTTAACTCTACATGCAGCGGGCAATATTTGCCGAGTTTACTTATGCCGCTGGATTTTAAGACGTTTAACAATGTTTCAGGTTGATAAAGAATAATTTATTTGATAGGATGCTGCAATATAAACAAAATGATACCCAAAATGTACAGCATTAACTTCTAAATGTAAACGATTATTAACAAGACATGTTGGTTTCTCTTTAGGCCTACTGCGCAGAAGTTGTATTCACGTCTTTTTTATATATTATGTTAACGTTTATATAGTAGAATAATATATTCAGACTTAAATTATACATAATTTCATCAGAAAAGACAACAAAGTCAGTTAAAATGAACGAAAATATATGTAGCACAACATCTCGTAATGCGATACAACATACGTCTACACGTTTCTTGTGAGAAAATGAAGTATTTTATCTTACTTCCTACGATAAAACATGGATTAGTGAAATTTTCTATTGCTATTACGAGCAAAATAATGTCTGAAAAAAACAAAAAAGTATAACTAACAGTAAATGACTATAAAAATATGCTGCCTCAGCATAGCATGTAGGCCTAACTTCAAAATTTGTGCCGTGTGTAAACGGCTCGTGATTATATGTGGCATGTTATGAAATTATATGTAAACAATATATTCTGATGCATAGCCTAAACTTTCCAACATTGAAATTTTGATCCAAATCACAATACGTGAAGAAAAGCAATAATCGAAATTGTACACGTAGCAAGTACATAATTCCTCAGGATGAATGGTGCCGCTGTGTTTGGCGTGGGTGGAGAAGAGGAGGAAAATGGTGGAGTTAAAATTTTTTTTTGTCATTTGTGACGCCCACCCAGTGACGGCATTGGCTGGCAGTGGTAGCGATGGGCGGGGCATGAGGTGTGATGAGCAGCACATCTCGCCACACAGACGTCGCCTGAAAGAGGGAGAGAGAGGGGGAGAGAGAGAGAGAGAGCAAGTGAGAGAGAAGCAGGTGCCTCTCTGAGAAACAGCTGGCGGCAGGTCAGCGACCCAGCTCGCGCTCTCTGACTTGTGCGCTTGCAGCAGTGTTTCTTGAATTTTTGCCGTTTTTTCTGCCGTTTTCATAGTGAAACACATTATTTGAGGACTAAGCTCATATGCCTATACTGCTTATACACATGCGGCTTATAATGAAGTTTCATAGATATCTGCTACTGATTTTCAATTACTAAAATTTTTATTTTTTCCATTTTATTTTTTCATTGTTCATGGAAATCTGTACAAATGAGGGAAGCGTACGTACGAAACGAGTTCCGTATGAGCAGGGTTTTACTGTGTATGATACGCAGAGCTAAAGTAGAGTATTTTGGACAATCAGCTGAAATTTATAAACGTGATGCAAAAAAACTTTGGTCCGATCTCCTCCACTTTAATGTAAAGACAATTGAACGATTTGTAATAGCACAATCATTGCAACAACCAGACAAAATGAACTACAACTTTATTAGCTCCAGGCAAATTTCACAATAGTTTATACTGGGTAAACCATGTCCAAGTTATCAAGATAGCAATACCTGCGGAAATACTCAATGCAATTTTAAACAAGTGTCTCAGTCTGCTGCATATAAAGTAATTAACCTAGTTAGCACACAAATAGTTGGAACCGATGGAATCAATACAAACATGATAAAACTCAGTACACCGTATTGTGTGTCTGCAATTACTGACATAATTAATACTTCCATTAAGAACTCAACATTTTCGGAGAAATGGAAAATTGCGAAAATTAAACCCATTGCAAAAATTAAAAAACCCAACTGTTTATAAAGTTCTCCGACCAATTAATACCGTATTTGCCAGCATATAAGACGACAATTTTTACATATTTTTGGCCCTCAAAAATTGCTACTCGTCTTACATGAGGGTGCAAGAATTTTTGGTAGCCAATTGTTTGAAAGCTAAGCTGTAAGCTGTGGAGTTGTATGATGTTTTAAGGAATTGTGTTTTTCGTCACAAATGAAAACAAGTGCCCCATTTATTTTAATAAAATTTACGGTAGAAAATTTTGATGAGCGTCATTCATAATAAAGGACACTTCCTTGCAGCGAAGCGGCGATCGATGCGAGCGCGTGCCGAGATACTTTGTCTCGCCAGCCTACAACTCTGTGGCGGAGAAAACGAGGATCTAGGTTCGCATGCTTTCATCCTTCGTCTCGCAAGCACAAGACTCGGGCGGAAAAAACGAGGATCTAGGTACCGTACCACACATTCATGTGTCTACCGTCTAGTGCTAGGCTGGCGGACAACAGCGCACAGGAATGCAATGACCTTGCAAGCAGCTGTTGTTGCCCGGCGTTGCCATGTAGTGTGCGGCGTGGTCTCAGTCTGGCGTTGCCAAGTCGAGCACAGCTGCCGGCAACTGATGATATCGCCGGCCGCCGCCGTGCATTTCCTTGGCTCTTGGGCGCACGGAGAGCAGTAGTAGCCAATGTTATTCGTTTATGTGTCTACTATGATGTTTATATGCCGGTAATAAATATATTGAAAATATTTAAACTACATTTTTAATGTTTCTGACAAAGGAAAGAAATATTTTTCTGTCGGGAAATTCAAAATTAGTAATTTACTTTTTTTCTAGATTTTGTACCTTCAAAACCATGTCTCGTCTTATATGCGGGGTCGTCCTGTATGCCAACAAATACGGTATCTCGCCATTTTTTTAAAAACATTTTTCGAAAAATTATACACAGACAGTTGTGAACATTTGAATACAAATGATTTCTATTTTACAAGACAATCCGGATTTTGTTCGCATCATAGCACTTACACCACGCTACTCAACATAACAGATGATATATAAAGCAATATACCAAATTACATTTCTGATACTATTTCAATACGATTTACCACAAAGTGTTGTTGACAAAATTATCCAGTATTAACTTATCTACGAATGCAATAAAGTGGTTTCAGAACTATTTAATTAATCATACTTAGAGCCACCTGTTTTTCGCGGCACACGAAATCGCGAAATTTTCGCCGAAATCCAGCACTTTCCGCGAAATTACACAAATGATGAAAAATCACGAAAAATGTCACGAAATTAGCATTTTATTCGTTGCCTGTTTACGTTTCTTTTGTTACAGTGATATAAATCGATTAGTGCCAACGACAAGTTGCGATAATACGTATATCGAAATATCGAACGTGTGTATATCGATTAAATACGATAGAAAATTTTTGTTTGAACTTTGTTTATGCGTATGTGTTGTGCTTTCGTGATCTTGAATAAGTAACAAATAAGAAAGTGGCAACGGTGTTTATAGCGTACGTTTATTTGGGAGTGTTTATTACGTGAAGGCAATTTTTAACAGGAATGCAGTGATTTATTTAACGTGTTTAATATGGTGGTTACTGTTTATGACCGCGAGAGAGAATTTGCGCACGAAGGTTTTTATGTCTTCGATAAGATCAACAAAATATTGATGTGCAAATATTGTAACGTGCGCATCGAGTGGGCCAGAAAGGATACGTGTTTGAAACACATTCACGGCAGCGCTACACACAAAAAAAACAAGGCATTCGCACAGGAAGCAAAACAGTCTCCAGCCGCCTCAACTTCAGGTGCTGTGAAAAGTCAGGTTTCACTCACGGACATTATTTCCCGCACAAAAAAGGCAAAAGATGACAAGCAAGAATTTGTAACCTCAACAGTTCATGCTTTTATGGAAGCCAACATTCCACTAGAAAAAATTGATCACCCAAAATTAAGAGAATGGATGAACAAGTACATTGAAGGTAGGCCTACTTTAAAAAAGTTATTTTATTTGTAAATGTTGATTCCTAAGCAAATTTTCTAGGTAGGCGTAAATTGCTGCTCAGTATTGAATAAAATTGTAACATTTCAAATATTTTGCTAAATAAAATACTAAACTGTGTTAGGCCTAATCTATTAACACACCTTAATTAAAGCTTGGTGCTACCTAAAAATCTAACTTAAACCTAATGAAAAATAAACATGCTTTGAGTTCATGCATATCCCCAATTGCTTCCTACCTCTATCCTTAAAGTCTTTGAATTACAAACAAAGACTGATATCTCTCCCAATTCTCAGGACTAAATTATCTGCACTTTTCCCAGGTGCTGGTGATTTGCCTACAGCTAGTAGGCTACGTGAAGCGTATGTGCCGGAATTGATACGTGAGGAGGAAGAAAAGATGAAGTATGCAGTCAAAGGAAAGCAGGTTTCTATACTTTGCGACGAAACGACAGATAGGAAAGGACAGTGTGTGTTTTTGGTACTGGTTAAAGTTCTAGAATGTGGAGATAGTTCACTTCAAAAATTGTTTGTAGCAGGTGTAAAGGTGCTAAAGAATGCAAACGCTACAGAATGTTCACAAGCAATTGTCTCAGTCATACAGAAACTTGGCATTTTATACGAAAACATTGTTTGCATCACATCAGATTCAGCTCGTTATATGACTAAATGCATTAATACCATCAGAGTTCTAGTTTCTGAAGAACTTGTGCATACACAATGCTGGGCACACAAAGTTAATTTGGTGACAAACATATGGGCTGCTGAACTCAAGAAACTGAACGAATGTGTGACACAAACAAAGCATGTTTTCATGAATACAAGAAAAAGGAAACATGCCTACATGTCTTTTCTAAAAGAAAAGTACCCAGAAGATTCGGAGAAAGTGAAGCTCTTTCCAATGCCTGTCATAACTAGGTGGAACTCATGGGTTAGAAGTGTCGAATACCTGAGTGACCATTTGTGTGATGTGGTAGAATTTATTAACACCTCTCAAGATGAAAGCATAGCTGTGCAATATTTTCAAAACTTGTCCCCATCAGACACAAAAGTTCTCCAATGTCAGGCTACGTTTCTTGTAGAACACTTCAGCAAGTGCTGCAACTTGCTGCAGTCACTTGAAAGCTCATCAGTTCCTTTAGTTCTCACACTGGACACAAAATTGAATGATTTGGCAAAACTGTTTACTTTGCTGTGTGATGGATTCTTTTTTCAGAGCACATCTGAAATTCTGGAGACACTACCAAGGCAGAGCAAGGACAGTTTATCATCTCATTTTAAAGCTGTTTCTTTAAAATGTTTTGATAAATTAGCAGAGCTGAGGGAAAATGACACTGCCAAATCATTTATTTCAGCAATTGGTACACTGTTTGACCCAAGAAATGTCATTAAAAGTACTCCTAGTGACATTTCAGGTTTGTTGAAGTGTATACCACTTCTGAAAGATGTTGCTCCAAGCCAGTACCTGACTGCATACACTGTTTTCAGGGATACAGTGAAATCTGAAGCAGAGTCTGGTAAAGACGTAGATGTACTGAAAATTTTGCATTCAATGAGGTCTGACTATCTAAGTTTTGTTGAGTGTTCTGTGCAAGCTTTGTGGATTCCTGTCAGCAATGTGGATTGTGAGCGAGGTTTCTCATTTTATGGGAACATTATGACAGACAGAAGAACAAGCATATCTGCAGAAAATATGGAGTTAATGACGGCATTAGCTTTTCCATCAAGCTAAGTGGCAGCTGTACAGTCGAGACTTTTTTTATATGTTAGATGTTACTTAGGGATACTTAAAGGTTTCTGTTAACTATTAAATTCTTTCAGACTTAGTAGGCTAACATTTTTACAGTTACACCTTGCTCTGGATCCATTTGATAAAAATTAAGAAAAATGCAACCACATTATTTTCAAAAGTGACGAAATTGTTTTTAAAAATGACGAAAAATGCACCGAAATTAACTAGGAAAAATGACGAAATTTTCCATTTATTTTCACCGCAAACAGGTGGCTCTAAATTCATACTGTAATGCGTCTTTACATAAAAGTTTGCCAGATAGCTTCAGTCGAGAGTCTCAAAAAGGGTGATACAATTAAAAGGCCAAATTCCCGATTAAATCACTTGAAGTTTAATTTAGTTTGTCCAAAATCAACTAGTTACAAAAAAATTACATTGCTGTATCCCTGTCTGATGCAAGGTTCACTTTAGGCCTGGTTGGAGTTTCGCGCCGAAAAGACTGCAACGGCAGACGTGACGTGCATTAATTACACAAAAGAATAAATATGACAGTCCTTAGTTTCAACTAGAACAAAATAGAAACCCTGCAGCTACTTGGCCGCTTCCTTCACCACTTAAAAGTCTTAAAAAACCAAGCAAAATGCCTTAAACTCGGCGAGGGCGGCCACGCTTGCCTCCACCCCACCCCAGCAACTCTCTCTGCCCCGGGCCTCGCACACGTCTCTCTCGCCTCACCATACCAAAAGAATTCTCTCGGCCCTCGGCCTAGCATACGTCGGTCTCGCCTCCGATTTCAAATAGACCCCAGCCAGGTCGGCTGCTTGCCTTGATTCAGCCACCCTTACATATTCATGCGCCAACTGATAAATCTTTGTCAAAGTGGTAACTATACAGTTAAATACATTTGTTGCAATTGATTACCAAACTACGTTGTCCTGAGCTTAAATTAGATTTATTAATGCAATTGACATGTTAATTAGTGGCTTCTTTTACTTATTGGCTGATAGGAAGTTACTGCGGATGCAGAAAATAGTTCTGCTCGCCCTGGCACTAGCTTTGCCGACGTCACAAACATCCTCAACATTCCATCACTGGCTTGTAGCCAATCACCAACAACATGGCCTTATAGGGCATGGATTCCAGGAAAGCTGCGCCCATCATCGCCGCTGCTGTGTCTGACTGCTAAAGACCACTACTTCCCTTAAAGTTATACCAATTTATATAAAGCCTACTAGTACTTAATTGACAAAGTATACAACAAAAACTCACTTAGCTAGAATTTAAGAAATTCAATGGTGAGCATTTTGATACCAAACTTGATATTGGAAACTTGATTTTAGAGTTACAGTACATTACCTGATACTTTAAAAGAAACCAGCACATCAGCCAACTTCAAGTTCACTATAAAACTTTACCACATAAAAGCGGCCAAAAATACACTAAAATAAAATGTTGGGAAACCTTGGTCAAATCCACCACTAGGTGTTTACATTTCGAAATTATGGTAGGAACTGGAAAGTTCACTATACAGTAAAATGTTATTACAATAAGTTACATGAAAATGCTCGATCAACAGATACATGTGCAGTTGCAATAAAAATATATGAATCTACATTTGTTACCAAATTTAGGCTAAAACTCAAACATACTAAACACATGAAGAGACTGAAATAGCCTGGGTACAGAAATAGTTGAAGAAGATAATCTGTTCAGAATTTAAAGGAGTATCTTTTGAAATCTCACACTTCACAGTCGCATTAAATTGAGTTCTTTGAATTGTAGTACAAGTCCCATAAGGTTGGAAATGACTTGATAACGCAATATGTTATAAAAGTTTACCTAGATAGAATGTTTGAATCAATATTCTGAGCAACATTTTACTTAATGAACACAAGAAAAATAACAATAGTTGTGTTGTTAACATATTCAAAGTGCCATAAAGGATTCATCACATGACTAAAAGCAGCAAGCCATAGTACATACACAGATCAAAAATGTTAAATATGAACCAGGTGCGCAAACCCCTCACAGTACCCAGATGGTAGAAGCAGATACTGTTGAAGGAATAAAAACATCAGCACTAAGGGCTAACCAAGCAGTTTTTCTTCATTGTTGTTGTTGCAGATTTAGCTCTGTCTAAGAATGGGGTATCAAACTTCTGCTCGAAACAATTTCCCTGTTGTGTGGACTTTATTGTTAACAGTTTTTCCAATGTCTCGTCACTAAGTGATGCCCTAAACTGAGTTTTTGTTTTTGTGACCTGACTGGAAACGCGCTCACATTCTGCGTTGCTGTGTGGGAGGGTCAAAATTGCACACATAACAGTAGCCAGTTTATCATACTTCAGAATCCCATCTGCAGCTGACATTCTACCAACTAAAGACCACTTGACATCCATTCTTTCCTCTTTTACAATTTCTTGGGGTAGGTCTTCAAACTGAAACATACAGAACTGTGACTGCAATTCATCTACCTCTTTGTCAAAAGTCTTTTGCATCAACATTCAAAATTCTTGGGAACTTATCAAGAAAGAACTTAATGTTAGAAAATGATGCACTACTAATAGATGAAATTTCTGCTACTTCAGCATTAATGAGAACCTCATTCTTCAGTGGGAATTTATGCACTATATAATCACACACTGTGGAAAAATACTTCCTTATTGAGGTAAAAAATATCACTTTTTCTTCTTGCTTCAATGTTTCTACAACTTTAGTAGTGGCACTACCTATTACTATTTCAGTGTCATCCTTCTGATTAACTTTGCTGTCATATTCAAGTTCTAAAACTGAAGATGCAGATTTCACAACAGCAGGCTTAACAAATTTTGATAACAAATTTTGCAGCATACTAAATAATACTGACCTGAGTACATGGATTTGGGGTGTACTTGACTGAAGGTTTACATTTGGTTTTTCAAATGCTGGTAAAACATTTGGAAGAAAAAGGCAGAAAGCCCTGTTCAAATCGGAAGACAAAAACATAAATAGTCTTTCTTCACGAGACAGATATGAATTTCCTGAAGTGTCCTCATGCTTTGTTTTCTTCACATTGCTTGTGCACGTGGTCTGTGATTCTGGGCACCTTTTCTTGCCTGAGGAATTTGTTGGCTTGCTTTTTTCACATTTGTCTGAACCAACAGAAGAACCTGAAACTTTGCTAGTGTCAAGATTCTGGCTAAGTTTGGGAATTCTGTAAGATTGCAAACTAACATCAGGCCACTCATCACAGTTGAACACACTTTTAAACAGGCTAGTTAGAGGGGCCCATTGCTACAAAACTCTAGTTAAACACTTGCCAAGGGAAAGCCACCATGTACAAACGTGTTTCAGAATTTTTCTGATTTCAGTGTTATCCAGTTCTTGAAATTGAATCAATTTTTCTTTTCTTTTAGCACTCTTCTCTAGGTAAAAATAGATGTTAATCAAGTACTCATCCACACTGACAGGAAGGCATGCTGCACCCTTCTCAGCTGCTAAATTAATTAGGTGGCATGGGCACCCTACCACAATCAAATTTTCAATTTCCCTCTTTAGCACACCAGCCACACCATTTTTTAGGCCGACCATAACTGGTGCATTATCCGCGCTAAGAGCCATGCAATTGGACAAGGGAATTCCG
>PNEQ01084395.1:0-25017 GCA_003012365.1 Medauroidea extradentata | reverse complement strand
TCAATTCTGTGAACTATTTCCAAAGCTTTGTGTGCAACAGTAATCTCCAAGAGCGTGGTTGCTCGATACGTGTTTTTAGGTCTTGTGGTGCCATCTATATTGTCCCGTTACAAGCTATCGATAATAGTCACAAGTGTACTCGCTAGAGCGCTCTAACACATTATTTTTGTTTGGCGCAAAGTAGCCCCCATAGGAGCAATGTACGGTATTTATTTGTCAAATTATTTTCAGATAAACGTTGCTTGTATACCTATGCTATTTTTAAGACTATTTGATAGATACATATGCCCCTATAAAACTCAATGTAGGCTTCCATGGAAGCCATATTGCTACATAACTATATTGAAATGATGATAAATCACCAAAATGTACAAGAAAAAAAATAAAACACACAAAAAATGTATGTGTCGGACAATCGTGTAACAGAAACGAATAAGTATGCCTAACATTCAGATATTATCCTGTGAACAGTGCAATCTTAGTACCAATGTTCGTCAAGTACGAATACTTTGAATGCACTGGTAACTTTGACTTTCTGGAAATATTTATTTTGGTACCACTTGGTGAAGAAATGGCAATCATTATCTGGATGGAACAAACTTGAGAGTTTAAGTACTTAACTATAATTATTTAGTTCTTCTTTAAATGGACCCAAAACAAATATTTTGAGTCGGTAAAAGTTGCCCCTGTATTCAAAACATTCCTGCTTAACGGTTGTTTACAAAATCAGGAAGTTAACCTGCAGCATGCCTGACTAAACTTCATTCACACCCGTGAATTTGCTGCTCTTGCCGTTAGTCTACTGTTTGAGTTTAAATATTAAATATCTGATTCTCGAAAAAGCTCTAGAAAAAAATTATCGTCGCCTTTAAGGCAGCTCTCTGCTATGCATCTCTTTTCTGCGCCTCTGCGAGCTACCACCTTCACCATCCATTATCTGATATACACCAAGGGGCGATATTTTCTTAAAAGGCTCTAGACCATGTCGCCTCCTTATCCCCTCTCCTTTCTCCTGCATTGTTGCCAGGTCAGTGGTTTTATCATTAAATTTGGTAGGATTTCAGTTTTTAAGTGAGAACGTTGCTCCTTTAGTGGCAAGTGGGTGGATTTTCTGGTGGCTTTTGGCAGAATCGTGTCTGTAATATCTTGATATATGGGTGTTTCTTGTAAGTTGAATATTTTTGTTTATTAATTTTAGATTATATTTTAAATCTTCTGAGTTTTTAGCTTAAATCCTTTTTAAAAATTTACTTACACCTTTCCAAAAGGTTGTGAGCTTTCCAAAGCACATGAATGTAATAGATGAGACTACCATGCAATTGGATGGTTTTAACTATGCGCGCACTGCTCTGCGGAGGCGCGAGTCGAGAACAGTGCCACGTATTTATTGTTATTTTAGCCTCTTAACCTAACAAAGCCGACCTCTAAACAGAGGAAAATTTTTTTTCATAATGTACCCTAATTTAAACTAACCGAAACGGTCACTGAGGAATGGGGAAAGAGCGGAAAGGAGACATGTACAGAATGGACTCACAGACAAAAATGAACAGCCAATAGGAAGATACTGTTAGTAGAGTCCACAAATTCTTTACAAATTTGCAGTAGCATGTGATCTATAGTAACTCTCATTTATTCAAGTTTCACTTTCGGTGATTTCATTATTGTATATTTTCCATTCTTTTCAGACAAGCCTAACTTTTTACTATTCATATATTTTTCATATAGGTTCCAAAAAGTTTTTACAAATTATGTGTTGTGCAATTTAATATTAAGCAATTTAAATTGTATGAAATTGTTCTGGTACTAAGGCATGAATAATTTCATAAATGGTGGTTCGTAATCTGTTGTAGCTTATGGAAATGCATTAAACAGGTTAGCTTATTTGAGGCACTTACAAAAACCTATTACCTATGTAGAATGTACTCGATAATACTTGTCATGTGATCGGACTCACTCGATCGTTGGATGTACACTTGTTTTTTCCGAATGTACGATAACTCCAGCCGAGTTGTATGTTGACTGCCTGTTTAAAAGAAAGACGATGATTAAAATTGGTTCAGTTTATTGAACAATGGGCTGGATGACAAAATAGAAGACGAAGAATATTTGATACAGTCAATCGTAGTCATTGAGAACAATAATAATTAATTGGTGTTGACTGCAGTGTAATACAGAGGACACAGTGCATTTGTATTCACTATTTGGTACTTATAATTATGTTGTAAAATAGTAGGAAGTAAATGCCATAATTTGTTAATTTCAAAACTCATAATCGTATAGAAAAAGCCTCATTTACAAAATTTTTACAGAGCATTGAACCTGCTTTGAAAAAAAAAAAAAGACTGGGCCGGACGGTCTTAAACTGACATGGCATTAAAATTGCATTCCTCATTATATATATATATATAAATAATAGTAACGTATACTGTAAACATTACTATTGTAAACAACCGAAAATTTCCACAGCCAAAGTCGAAGTTTTCGGAGATACATAAACAGTTGCTTATTACATTAATCGATCAGTTTTAAGTGTTAAAAGTTTGCGTGTTCCAAAGGCTTTTATTTTCAGACATTGTCTCCTTTACATGAAAGTAAAACTAATTTTCTTTTAAATATGCATGTGGGAGTCTGTTTACTTATGTGGAGACCTCTAATTACAGCAGGACAGTGGAAACATTGCACTCCAGATCGGTATCAAGTGATTTCGAGTAAAAGCATAGCTATGAATATGTGTAGACCTTATAGCTCCATCCCTTCTATTCCTCAAACGGACAAAACACCTTCAAATAGGCTGCACCCTTACAGTAGAGCTTATCTCTGTAACAGAGTAGTGCTAAAACTGTGCAAAACAGATCAAAATGTGGTTGCCATGTTTTTTGTCTGCTGGCGCTAGCATCAGGGTAGACAGGGCAAACAGATCGAATTGAATATACAGGATGTTTCTTAAATACGGGGGCCAAACTCCACTTGCGTGTTCCTCACGAAAAACTATGACGAAAACATATTTTGCAGTTTTCACCTAAACGCAATATTAAGGGAGTAAAGGGCCTCTGAACATCGAATTTTAAAACAGCATTTTCCCAAAATATTGGCAACTAATTGACATAAAACTACGATATTTTCAGCATTGCTTAATGCTATTGGGATCTGCAAACCAACAGCAAATGTTGGTTGATACCTTCCGCCCTTATGAAAATAGCAGGGGTGGCTACCCTCTAATTGCGTATAACTTTTTTACCGTCCGGATTTTCGAACATCTGAAGATGGTTTATTGAGTAATGTTACCTGTCTAACAAAAAATGTCCTCTTGTTGCAATCGTCTAGGACTCATAGTTTTCTTTCAAATCAAAAATAAAGCTACAGCGATAAAGTTCTCGAAACAATGGTATCGTGAGTTAGAAACATGTAGGTAACGTTGAATGTGCACCAACAACAATTCAAGAAACACAACAAACACACATGAATGCACTATTGACTATGCTGTATGCTGTGTATCTTAGGTGCAAAACACATGACTTAGGAGCATTCTTAAATGACGATGTGCAGTAAAAAAGTGGGTTTGAATGGAAATCTATCTCATGAAAATGGATAGGCAGAAACTTCACTGAAACCTTTAAAACGCAAATATCCAATTGTTGTGTTTTATTCCACAAAATGAATGTTACAGTGCAAGTGTACCAGAAAGTCATCTTGTTTTTTTGTACATGACACCTTATTCGAAAAAAGGAAAATTAATTGCTTGTCTTCTTTCTACCACCACCTTATCAGGTAAGCTGCTTCCTCTTCTCATATGTTCGACCAGAGCTACACGCTGCACAAAATTGCCTCGACACCGTTCAGGGATGATAATCTCACAGGGTGCTGGCAAAACAGTTGTCTCAGAACAGACCACATGGCAGCTAGTTGGCAAGGATAGTTCGCTTCGTGGCATAATTACCAGTTCTCGGTTACCAGTCCTTAGTACTCCCGACCGAGTATCTATACAACACTCCAACTTGCGCAACACATTCATGCCCAATAAACATTCATCTTCAATGTCGGCTATGTACAATTCATGCTCAATGCAGAGGTCACCCAACTTCAACTGTACCTTTTTCTTCCCCTTCACTGGTGTGGTCTCGCCTGTCACTGTCGTCAGAAAGCTTTGTCTGTAATTATGGCACTGTGACTGCTGAGGATAAATCCCCAAGATGTCCGGTCTGACAACAGTAATGGCTGCTTCAGTGTCCACAACCAAGCAGCAAGAAACATTATCCAGACTGCCCTCCACTAGGATCGCATAAAAATCTTGTTTCACTGAGCGTACTTGAAGGAATACTAGGGTCTTAACTCCCGCAGCCACCGGCCTTCGCCCCTTAAGACCGGTGCTTACATGTTTCCTGACAGTTGGCCAGAACGGGCAGCTTCATCCTGCTCTTGGTTTCTGTTTTTCTGTAGCCATCGTGTACACTGGGCTCTCAGGTGTCCGGACTCTCCACATTCCCAGCAGCTTGGTCGCTCCTGTTGTCGAGGGTGGGGTGTAATCGGAGTGAATTTGTTCTTAATTGCATTCATTATAGTTTCCATTCCATTCAGGATGTTCTCTAGGCGACTGCTATGATGTCTTGTGCCTGTTCTGGACATCCCTCGAGCGAAAAATGGGCAAGTCGCAAAACGTCCTGCCACAGTTCTTGCAGTGGCTCCCCCGATCTCTGGGTGCGGCTCCTTAGTTAGGCATGGTGGGCATGTCGTAAGTACTTGTCTCCGAAGCACAGATCCAGGGCAGTAACTAATGTCGAGTATTCCAGACGTTGTTCTGGAAGCGACTGGAGTATACTGAGGGCAGGTCCCCTCAGCACAGCTGCAAGATAGTAGGCACATTGCTGGTCAGACCAACCATTTATGGTTGCCACAATCTCGAACTGATTTTAGTACTCTCGCCACGGAGTCTGGCCATTATAAGGAGCAGGCTTGACAGAAATCCCCTTTCCAAGGTTCCGATGCAGGAACACTAGACACACCAACATATTGCAGCCCATTTTCTGTCTGGTGGTGAATCACACTACAGCCTGGTTAAAACTTCGTGGTCTTCTCTTCACCGTCTTCAAGTATTGATTCAGCAATGACCTTGTCTTCTCTGGTAACAAGATAGCTACCTTCTTGACGCTGACGAAACTCTTGCCACTCCTTCCTTAGAACATTCATTTGCTGTTCCACCTTATTGTTTATGCTGCCTACCTTCACACTCACAGCATGGGTACACCATTTCTTTGACACTATCTACTTGCTTATTTACATTTTCATTTACGCTATCCACTTTCTTATCCACATTTTCATTTACACTACCCATTTTCTTATCTACATTTTCATTTACACTATCAATTTTCTTATCTACATTTTCATTTAGTACACTTTCTTTGACTGAACTCATTTGGCCACTTAATTTGTCACTCATTCCCTCAATGAGGGCTTTTAGTGCTTCTACTTCAGCTGACATTTTTCTTGTAATCATTCACATTTGAAATTGTAATTTAAACATAAAGTTTATAAATTGGTTCAATATAAATAAACTAGTAATTGTGTGCAATTATTGAATTTACAGAATTAATTATGAAATTAATTTATGCCACTATCCCACTTCTGACACCAGTGTTACAAGTTTAAGCAAAAACTTTATATGTGGGCAATTCCCATGAGTTCTTCTGGGATAGAGGTCTTATAATAGGAATAAAAGAGTTGAATTAAGGTATTGATTTATTAGCTCACAAAGCTTACAAAAACACAAAACAGCAATCAACTATAAATTTCACAACACAATTTGTTATGTACACAATTTCTCTTGTGTCACAGACACGTTAATTAACTTTGACTATTAAAGCACAAAAAATGTCTGCCATCAATTAATTAAACACTAAAAATCACAATAAAATTCAGTCATACATCTAATCAACAGTCTCTCAAATAGTGACAGTGTACAACCTTAATAGCCCGCAGTGGTGATGAATCGCTGTGTGCTGTGCAGCACCCCGAGTGCACCAGTCTTCACTCTTGCGGTCTTCGGTTCGACACCCGTCACGTACCTCCTCTTTGCTTGTCAGCCCGCCGCTGCAGTCCTCTTTTTTCGCCCAACACTGCTCCGATGTAGCCACCTGCTGCCTCCCAACAGACTCTGACGTCACCAAGATGTCATCACCAGTCTCTCTCCACAAGCATAGCACCTTCCTCTAACATGACCAAAAGCAAACTCTCTCAAATCTGTCGATTCGGCCATCCTATACTCTGCGAAACAGTCGGGGATTTACCACATTACAGGGGTCTAAAAACAAACATTTCAATATATTTCGGACATGACTTGAGTTACGAAGGCCACCCTCGTAGGATTAAGACACAGTTGGGACAGGTATCTATCACTTAGTTTCGGCGTGACTTCCATCACATCGCCGCCAGCCCATGAGTCAGGGGCCAGTCCACAAAGTGTTACGAAACAGCCGCTGACCACCGGCCTCCAGGTACATGGCATGCAACAATAAGGAGTCCTTCAGGATACATGTCTAAATTTTAATTTAAATTGAACCATATTACTTCTTTGATTAACACTTAGGTGGTCATCTAGGTGAACTTATTTTACGAATTCGAATGTAAACATATTTTAGTCAGTGCTTAACATTTAGGTCTTAAGCACTGGTGAGGGGTGACATGAGAGTATGGAGCAACGCCGGGATGAAGGGGTTACGAAAAGGGAAGATCCCTGTGAAAACCCGCCTACCAACTTCATCGTCCGTGACGATTCGCACATGCGAAAATCCGGGGACCGACTCCGCCCGAATCGTACCCCGATCGCCTTGGTGTGAGACGAATAGCCTGAACGCTCGGCCACCTCAGCCCCTTTACGGGTTCGGTGCCTAGAAGTGAGAAAGCGGTAAGGAGGCACAGCAAGCACATCACGCCTCCCCTTAGCCTCTTAGGCGCGACACTGAACTGGTATACAGACTTCTCGCCCACAACTCTCACCTCTATAAGACATTCGGTGAGACCACGCACACGCACATGCTCACACACGCACATGCTCACACACACACATGCTCACACACGCGCATGCACACATGCACATTTAAAAATATTCTGCATCGAGATTTTCATATCTAAAAGGACTACAAAAACACCTATTTTCGGCAGCGTAAAAATTATCTTTAATAGACACAGTAAGATGAGGCAAAAAGCTTCTGTGAATAGAGGCTATATGATTCTCGTCAAGTGTGAGACACTGGCTCTTATCGTTACCCTGTTCCCACGCATCAAAGGTGAAAATTCAACACCAGTGAAGACTCCTTTAAGGTTTAAAGTGATAACCTGACAGTCAAAATAGGTGGGGAATGTTTTTCCACTTCATGTCTGGAATACACATAAATGTAATTCAGTTATATTCAGAATAGAAGGGAATAAAGTTCTTTAGTTTGTGCTATACACACACACACACATATATATATGCAAATAAGGATCTTTACTCCACAAGTGGGGCAAAGATCCAAACTGAGTAGGGCAAATGCCCGCACCTGTCAAGCTTCAAAAACAGCATCGATCAACACTATTTATCAACATGACAAGTTTACATTTTTGAATCTACATATTGTAAAAAAAACATCACTCTGGAGATTACAAACACAAAATTACAAAATCATATAAAAGTCCAAACATCTGTATAGCCAAGACAAATTCATATTTTGAAAAATATTGCTAAATGTCTAATAAAAACAGTATACCACTGTTGATGTCAAGTTTAAGAATAACATTCTTACTTACTTAAAATAAATTTTGAAATCAAAAGTTAACATAGACCATTATAAAATCCACAAATTTGAAATTAAATAAAACAATGAAAAGTAAAAGAAACCATGTGACAATAGACTAGTGATAGTAGGTCTACATAGTAAAAAGTAACTTCAACATGCTCAATGTAAACAAAGGGTCTTATTTTCTCATTTCTGCCTTGACATTAAAGAGACAAAAAATGAATAGAAAGCTGTAAGAACTACGACATAAAATTACAACTATAACACTCCTCTAGTAAAGACTAGTCTAACTCTAGAGCTTCATTAGTACAAATAACACACTAAGTTTAGTGTCTCTTCATATGCGCTACAGTTTTCGTGCCACCATGCTTCACATGAAGTACACTGCATCTAATCATTATTAGATGGGTGCACATACAATGCCTCACAGCCTGGGCACTGTATTTGGTCTGACTGAACGTCTGATTTTATTTGCTGTCCACCTCCTTTCTTCACTCCATGTCGCTTCTTCCTTTCCTCTTCTTTATAAGCAATTTTTGTTCCTTTCTTTTCGGTCTTGAAGAAATTGATTATTGTATGGCAAAATGGATATTATTTCAGAAAGTTTGATTATTTTATTCCGTTTCGTTGGCTCAGACCTCTTTGGAAATTGAAGGATTCATTTTGGTGAAACTGGAGTTATAGGTCTTAATTCCTGAGCGACCTGGCTTGTTTATGTTTAAGACAATCGATGGTTCAAAAATCGGAGGAGTCATGGAATTAGGATTGGCTACATTATAAACTGACCCTCGAATATCTTGAATTGTATGACATGTTGTCAGTCTTGAGTCAACTACTTTGTCCACTTTCGAAAATTCTGCTCTGTCATCTCCATGTTCATTATAATGTTCACGATTTTGTGCAAAATCAGTGACACTAGAAGGAAGAAAGTCTTCATCCGTGAACACATCAGGATTGATAGGCCAGATCCTGCTTTAAAAGCATTTCCTGCTTTCTCTAAGGTTGCACATTTTTCAAAAGCCTTCCCGAACAATTCACAAAACTGGTAGGGGGTTATATTTTTTCCTAGGTGTGTCACTAACCATTTGTTGCATTCTGCAGCATAGAAAGCCTTCAGTGGCCCGAAAAAGCTTTTGTCTAGTAGTTGCATTTTGTGGCTGTTATGGGGTGGAAGTGTCAGCAAATATATGCTATAGTCATGGCAGAAGTTTATTGCTTCTAGTGTTAGAAGTGATGAATGGTTATCCAGCAGAAGCAACAAGGATGATCAATGTCGGCTCACACATTAACCTGAGAGTGACGAATCCATTGCATGAACAGGCCAGAATTTACATAACCCGAGTCAGAACACATTGCAAATGTTTCTGGAGGAGCTCCATCTAGACATTCAATTATCATATGCTTGCATGTAAAAATTATTGCAGTTGGAACAAAAATACCACTGGCACTCATAGAACACGCAACTGTAATATTTTCGGCCCCCTTTCACCACATGAGACTTTACCAACAAGCTTCTTCCCTTTGCCCGTGATGACTTTTGGCCCATTGTTTAGTACTGTTAGAAGAACACTTTCATACACATTAAAAATTGCACTTGTTGGGAATTTGTACTTGTAAAATGCAGACAATTTGTCATAGAACATCATAACTTGACTCTTGTTGAACCCTATAGTCCGGCTGAGACTTGTCTTCTGTGGCGTTCTAAGTGACAAATTGTGTGTTTCAATAAATCGATATACACAATCATTTCCGGCCATTTGCATTGCTTTGTCGGAAGGGTTGGCGATTCTATTCGATTCCGCATAGTCAAAGCCGAGTTTACACAATGTCTGCAAACTGAACCCATAAAATCAGGCATCCAAGTCACTACTGGGGTTTCTAATTCGGCTTCTTGTTCAACTGTAAAAACTGGTTTACCCTGGCCTAGAGATGTAACACAAGTCTCACCTTTTAGGCGCTTGCGAAATGTAAACTCGTTGATACCTAGCTCAGCAGAAATTTTTCTTTTGGAATAGCAATCTGCAAACTTCTGCTATGTAACTGCTAAAATTTATGTTGTGCAGCCTTGGCTTTAGTTTTCCTTGTGTGGTTTCTGAAATATATATGAAATTTAAGAATGGAACTCACGATTTGTACTTGAATTCTGAAATTCAAATTAGCATTTTTAATTATTCAGTATATGAAGGTATCTGGAGGGTCTTTGAACTGTTTTAAAAAGTCTTTGAAAAAATAATACGTTTTATTCATGTTACTGAAACTGCTAATCTACCGGCAATTTCCGTTTTCCTTTTTAGCACCCTTCAACAAGGTCACTTAAAATAAAGTTTCTTTTACTAATGTTATATTTAATAGCCACTAATGAATCCCGAGGCACTCGTGTAATAATTGAGTGCAGTTCGTCCAGTTTCAAAACACAAAATAATGGGAATTTTAAGTTCTTAAAGTTAAGAAATAGAAACGAATGCAATGACCATTTCCATTGCCAAATGATTTTCCTGCAAACGCCTAAACCTACTGCACAATTTTGAGCACTAGAAAGGCTACGATAATTTTTTTTTTTTCAAACATATTTTATATGTATACATTGTAATCCATAGGCGAGGGGCAAAGATCCGTACAAAACACGTAGTGCAGATCTTTACCACCATATTAATTGTGGATGTTAGCCCCCAGAGCACAGTCTGTCCTGTGCGCAACTCCTGCTGCCACCAGTATCCGGCAAGTTCAACTACAACCAATGCACAGTAACCATACAAACACACAGTTTTTCACTGTGGCAATCTGTACTGTGTCAGTGTTGCAAACAGTTTTCTTTATACGAAATGTTTCAAGATAGAACCTTTGCCCCACGTGGATCTTTGCCCCATTTTAATCTACACACAGTAGTATGTGTGTAAGGTTCTTTGAATGTTATTTCTAAGCAAACATAACTTACACACACTGAACTGTTTTCGAATAATCTTGTAACTGCCGAAGCTCTGCACACCACTCCGCAGCCTGAGCAGGCAGCTGGTCACTCACTATTAACTATCTGTTATTTAGTGTATGTATAGCTCTACGGAGCTTCCAGGATATAAATATTGGTTACCAAAATGGCTAAGATTAAGGTGTATCCAGCAAACACAAACTGTCGGCAAGACGTCTGCCCACTGTCTGAACTGTCCTCCAGTGTATGCAGAACACGAAAAGACAGTGAGCCAACACCGGCTTCTTGTCTTTTTCCAGACACCAGTCAGCAGTCACTAAAAAGACTGATGTCCTTCTTCCGACACTCAACCAATTTTGAATCAAAAAACATCGACGAGTTATCGGCAGGTTTTCTTTTTCCAGACACTGGTTAGCTGTCTAACAGACAGCAGCCCACTCTCTTATTCCGACACTCGCCAAAAAGATATCCACCCATTACCGACATGATGTCTTTTTCCAGACACTGGCAATCTGTCATGAAAAAGACACCAATCATATGTCTTTTCTACGACACTCAACCAACAATAACAAAAAGACATCGGCCCATTACCGGCAATATACCTTTTTCCAGACACATGTTAGCTGTCGTTAAACCGACAGGGGCACACTGTCTTTTGTACGACACTTAAACCATTATCGCAAAAAAGATACCTGCCTGATACAAACAATATGTCTTTTTCCAGACACAGGTAAGCTGTCATTAAAAAGACAACGGGATGTCTTTTTTATGACACTCACCTAAATATCACCAAAAAGATACAAGCCCGATACCGACAAGATGTCTTTTCCCACACACGGGTTAGGTATCATTAAAAAGACAACCAGTGGAAGTCTATTTTACGACACTTACCTAACTATCGCCAAAAAGATACCGGCCCATTACTGTCATTAAAAAGACAACAACAAGATATCTTATGGCACTTACCTAACTATCGCCAAAAAGATACATGTCCGATACCGATAAGATGTCTTTTTCCAGAACACAGGTAAGCCGTCATTTTAAAGACAACCGGCAAAATGTCCAAACTGTACTAAGTGTCTACAACATGATAAATGACAGTAGCCAGTTAACAGTAAGATGTATTTTTTAGATAAACATTAGCCATCACGAAAAAGATGTCCGCTCGCTATCCTTTTCAAAACACTTAAAAAGAAAGCGACATGATTTAAATGAGTGTTTTAAATGTGGATAACCTTTGATGCGACAGTATCCGAAATTCGATTTCTTTAATTATAATGAAAAGTTAAATTAATAAAAATAAATATTTTCTCTTTATACTTGTAAAATTACGGTAATAAAACATTGTAAAACAAAGTAAACAAGTCGAGATGGAGCATTATGTAGGTACTAAGACCTATGGTACTTGGTTCGATATATCTAAATTACCATTTAAAAAATGTTTTTTTCTGCAAAACTTGCGAAAGATATGTTGATTGCTGTTAGTAAGTTTAAAGCCAAGAAGTTATAAGGAAGTATAGAAGTGTTTATTCATTTCATGTAAAATTACCTTAAAATAAAAATAATTATATATTTTGAAATACGCCTATGTAAATCTCGAACCGCAGACGGGAATTGCTACAAGTATATTACGAGACAATTTATTTCTGTTTCGGTAGAAATAAGTGAATACTCCATATACAATAAGGGTTGCGCCAAATGCAAAACTCTATCGGTGTCATATATATATATATATATATATATATATATATATATATATATATATATATATATATATAACTTTTTATATGCTCGGCAATAGGAACACAGTTCTTATAGTGTACGAGGTTATCATTATTCACTAACACCCACCATTTTACATTGCAATAAGACGGTCTTTAGTCACCTCGGCAGTTGACTTGACGAATACTATCATATTCCTTTGCTTAAGCAGGTGCTCGACGACTATGAAATACAGTTCGGAAAAGGTGATCTCAAGCACACACTATGCAACATGAAAAAACTGTCTTAAGACATAGGAATATAAGATTGGCTTGATGGAGACTGTCTTGTTAGCAGTTATTTGAGTTCAGCTTTAAAAAATGTCTATAGAAGTAAAATCTAACTTAAGACAGCAAATAAGAACATCTCGCTGGAGCTAGTTCTTAAGATATAACTATGAATCCCGCCCCTAATTTCAGTAATCTTTCGAAATCCATTTCTGCATAATGCAACTATTTGTTGTTTCAGAGAGAAGATAGCTTGTTTGTGTACATCAAGACCTTCAGTAGCTGTAAAAAACTGTGTAGGGCTATTAAGCACTGTGGTTAATGCAGGACATACTTCTCTGGACAAGGGACAATCCATGATGGAGTTAATTGCCTGTTTTCATGCTGCTTTGCCTTGTAAGGCAGAGCTGAGCTCCTGTGTACGGTCGGTGGCTGCTGTCCTAGGATGGTTTGCCTGTCCATTCATGATGGTTCCTGTTTGCGTTGCACACCAAAAGAGGACAGCCTGGTCTATTTCTGTTTTAGTATGGCTTAAACCGGAGGCTGTTACGGTTATGCCTGGTGGAGGCCCTCTCATGGGATGTTTTGATCGTATAACCGTAACTATGGACGACATGGACGAAGAGTTGTTTAGCTCCAACTGGAAGTTGTTAGTGCCATACAAACTGTGGAATAGTGATGGTATGTGAGTAATCTACCAGTCATTATTGGGATTCCCATAAAGATCGCACCATCCTACACCCTTACCTTACTTTATCCCTGTGTTGTGTACCTCGTAACCATGGATGATATTTCTTCTGATTTTGATCCCAGTGTTGATATGTTATTTTACTTGTAATGGTTTAGAGTTTTGAATAGGAAGTTTGCCTAGAAGTTGAGTTGTTGCGATAAGTGATATTTCCAAAAAAGCATTACATATTTCATCCATACAGATAGGCACCAGTAACACAAGCTGCAACTTACATAAATTCAGAGTTACACTATTTTTTTGTGTAAGTTGTCCCCTTTTGATAAAGTGCAGGTTGAGGTGGCGGCTAAATACAAAAAACTTATGTTGAACATGTGTGATGCTTGCATCTCTATCCTTTTCTCTTCTCCACATTTCCTTGAACATAGCAGCTGCAGACAGAAGTACCACTTGTAATCTCTCGTGGAATGGAAGTGTCTAAAAGAGCGTACAATCACAGTATTTTTTCTACAGCAACTGTTTGTTTGCCAGTAAAATGTTATCAAAGCATAAGAATGAATGCTCAAACCAGGCAGTAAAAAGCATGAAGATTTGCTTAAGAAAGCCAGTAAAAAGGCACAAAAAGTAGTGATACCTAATTAGTTCCAAACAAGAAATTACATATTCAGTTTCGAATATAAAGTACCGGTAAACCAATACATTGAAAACCATTTTAAAGAAACAGCCACACAGATCTTCAATAACTGGCTCTCATTCAGGCTAAAAAATAATTATCGTGAACCCAGTAGAAACAGAGGAGTACGGACTTACAGCTAGCAAGGGGTGGTTTAAACAATTCCAGAAGCATGCAAATCTTCACTCACATCAAGATCATTGGTGAGGCAAAAGGTGTTGATGTGGGCATGGCATCGAAGCAAAAATAATTGAAGAAGACTAATATATGCTCTGAAAATATTTAATGTCGACGAAACTGCTCTGCTTCGGAAGCGGATGCCAAAACAAAAAATTCATTTCGAAGGAAAAATAACTCTGTCTGAATCCAAAGTCACAAAAGATTGAATCACTGTTAAGGTTGGCTATGAGTCCAGAGATTGAAACTTTAACCACTTGCAGTTTATTATTCTCAGAAATGGCAGAGGTTTAAGAAAATTGAGCCGAGTATACCATCTGTAATCTGGAAATCAAGCAGCAAAGCCTGGGTTTACATGTGCACTGTTTCGAGATTTGTTTAGCAATAATTTTGTTCCGAAGGTAAATGGATATTATTCAAATAAGAAAATCCCATTTAAATAACTGCTTCTCTTGGATAATGCACCTGGCCAGCCAGACGGCCGCGGTTGGTGCAGTGGTTGAAGCGCTCCCTTCCCGCCAAGGTGATCCGGGTTTGATTTCCAGCTGGGTAGGTCCCTGGATTTTCGCATGTGGGGATTGTGCCGCACGATGCTGCTGACTGATTTCCTCAGGAATCTCCCGTTTCCCTTGCCTCTTCATTCCGGTGGTGCTTCATACTCACATCATGTCATCCCTCACCAGGGTTAAAGACCTTTGTTAGTTGCTGACCAAAATCTCTTCACTTCACTGGGAACTCAGAATTAAGACTGCTTTCATCTTAAAGCATACAGATAAATCACTGAGCATATTGTTGCAACCATTAACTATTGTGCAAGCAGCAAAAGTTTAGACGGCCAGCCTTAGAAGAAAAGGACAATGGTGCGCACTGTGCGATTCACGTTTCCCTTGGTGTCATGTCGCAACGGCCAGGTGCACGGCTATCTCGAGTTTCATAAACACTTGGATAATAGATATCACAGCCTGTAGAATTCTTCTACCTTCTCACTGCTCCCTCACTGTGCTTTAACCCTGATATGACACGTTTCTCGTAATTCCAAAATAGAGAGTGGCTGCGAAACTTCTGGACTCTCGATGAGTATGTAAGGAGCTGCACCACAGGCTGACAAGTGTTTTTGCAGAGAGGCACATTGTGTGCATGCGCAAATTGTGGTGACAGTTAACAGGTTGTAAGCGGTACTCAAGAGCATTCAGCGGTATTCTTTGCTGCGAGGATTGGTGTCGATGAGAGCATTCTGCAACTTCTAGACGACAATCGGGGTGCTCTTGGGTTAGGACATTGGGTCCACCATTTGTATGTAGCGAGATTTAATGAACAAAGTTCCTGTATAGAGGATCCAGACTTTGTTTTTAAATGTATAACCATTTTGTACACAGTTATTATTTTTTTTGTTTACCATTAACTTGTGGCATACTGGTGACCTTAACAGACATTTAATTAGTATTGATTGATCATTAGTGACATTCAGGGATTTTGGTCTAGACAGCTGTCCCAATCGCATCTTGATTGCAGCACAGTTGTCCAGGCGCAGTAAATTACTTTGTGCTAGCAAAGCTGATGTGTCTAATGGGGAGTGTTGATAATTTCCTCCATAAAAGTTACGAATCAGCAGAGATGTGAGTGCATGTAACTACACTTTTGGCCATGCATCTACAGGCATCATCTGTGCTGTATGTGTGAGCGTGTGAGTTCCATGACAGACAAGCCAAGCAGAGTGTTGTCAAGTATCGCAGAGCCAGATCTGTCCAGGTGCAGATAGTCACAATGATGTCATGTGCACCCTGCTGACAATTTTGAAAAACATTGCGCGTGTTACAAGGGTGCTCGCAATCATAGGTGTGCGCAAGGGAGGTGCCACAGGTGCCTTGGCACCACCATTAGGGTTTAACTTTATTTCTCATAAAAAAATGTTAAAAATTTTTGCATCTGTGTATTTAATGTTTTGGTTCGGAAACACCTTAAATAGCACCATTTTGCGCTTACAAATCCAACATTTTCCGGGGGAGGACCCCCGGACCCCCCGCTTTAGGCTCGCGGTCCGTAAATCCTCTGTGTTATGTATGAACTGTTAATCTGGCACCACCATTACTGAAGTTCTGTGCACGCTTATGTTCGCAATATTCTTTTCTTTTCATATATGTACATCTTATTTATTGCTTTTAGGTTCAGCAAACATACTAATTGCTTATAAATATTAGACTCTAAAAATACTAGTTTCTTTTAAAGTTACATTCAAGAACAGATCACCTTATGGAAACATTGAGTTACGTAAGGGACTGAAGATCACAACTCGGTGCCTTACTGTAGTTGGTATGTATAAGATTTACATAAAAGGTTTTAATTTGATTGATGTTTGAGATTGCGAAATTCGTTGCAGATATTAAATCTGTGAATGTTGCATTTGCTTGACTTCCTGTGTTTCGATACCGCAAATTAAATGTGTTTCAGTACAATACTGTAGTGTGTCAGATGGTTCACAGCATGCTTGGTTGTCGAACACTTGGAGACCTGGTCCACTTGAATATTTGGATGCCCATTCATTTCCACCTTATTGAGCCTATCTCCAGGAAGTTGTGAGATCTCTTCAAGACTGATGCTTTGACGAACCTCCAATTTGGTTGTATAGTTTTTTGTTAGCCCATTACATTCAAAAACATGAGAACCATGGCTGAGTTGCCCTCAACTGACTTTTCTTTATTAATAAAACCAAAGACTGGACTGAATGAAACATTTGAAAAAAAAATTGTGTAATGTAGCAGAATTTTTATATGTGGTCTGACAAATTACCTCAAGTATTTTTGGGGAATGACTCGTGTTTGTAGTAAACTGAAAGCAAAAGGCAAGAAACATTAATTATTGCTCACGTAATGGCACCTCGCGGATTTATATAAACTGAACAACAACCTGCTTAGTCATCAAATTAACTTCAGTCGGTGAAAATGTTATTTATTAATTAATTTGTGTGTCTTTGCTTAATAACTTCAGGAATTCACATTTTCAACATCATTATTATTATTAGTTTTGGAAGCATTATGATTTAAACCCATAAACTATAGCTTGATTTAATTATACTGAAATACTTATTATGATTTGTTACGAATCATTGAACACAGGCAAGCAATTCTTTTCTGGCACTTTTTTAACATTTTTAAGTTGTTACTATTTTCTTTTATGTTTTTACATTGTATCTTTTAAGTTATGTAATTCACTCTTTATGAGCAATCTTTCAAATGACTGATTTCATAATTCACTCTGTGCAAGTGGTAGTTACAAGGTTTGCATATTTTTATGATGATGAAAACAGGATATCAAGTAAGTGTTAAAAATGTTGAACTAAATTTCTTGTATTGATTTGATTATTTTTATTCAAAATAGCTCTGGTAGTTGTAGTTGCCCTAAGTGATCGTTTTTGTGGTACCTAGTCACAAATACACCAAGATAGCAACACTTCTTAATTTGATCACTTCTCCGTTTAGTATTTTTGTTCCTCATTAAGTACCCCAAGTTCTTCTACCTTGAGGAAAACTGTTGTCGAACTCCATATGCTTGAAGAAATGTTTTCAGTTTTTCCACCAATGTGGAAAAAAAAACTACCGAACTTGGCCCTGAGGTTTCTCTACAATAGCGTGACGCTGCAACAGTGACGCTAATTTTCAAGATTTTTAAGACATTTTATTTAGATTTTGAGTTTTACTCTAAATATTTTGTATAATGTTTTATTTGATCTCTGAGTCTGATATTTTTGTACAGCTAAATGCTCTATTCTTCACTCTGAGATAGTTAATTTTAGCTTAAGTTAACAACAAAGACAGTTTTAAAGTAAAACTAAACCATCAATGTTACAAGATGTAATTTACATTTTTAAATGCAGGACATCAATTCATGGCAGATAGGAAACATACTTAGGGTTATGCATCAGTTCTGAATTCTGCATCATTGTTGCTCTTGGTTTGGAGATTTTGGTAATGTTTTGGTTTTGGCATTTTGGTCACATTGTAGTTTTAGAATTTTTACATAATTTTATTTTATTTTATTTTGCATGTCAACACACCTCCTCCTTCCAAGTTTGCACTTTTGGTCCTCCTTGAATGACATATTTTGGTGTTATTGTAATTCTGCACTGTGATCACTAAACTTAACATTGTAATACAATACATTCGTCTTACTTTTAGCATGGTCAATTGCCGGCGAGTTGCTGCACTGTAATCCGCCAATATCCTGTACTGGGATAGATAGCGGATAATTTGAACACATGGATCTGTAACTTGCTACATGTAGCTTAAAGTAAAAAAGTTTTGTAGAATGTGTACAATGTGTACTCACTGCATCACATGTTCACATAGCAGCTCCTGTGCTTTCCAGTGAATTTAAACAATATAAAATTCATTTACGTACCACTAAAATGTCTTGCCTGCATCCCTGCACCCAGGTAAGATGGTTGTACATTGTGAGTGTTCCCTGGAAACATTTCACCATATACATGCTACATAAGTTGCCTACCTGTCAGCATTGCCATAATGCTCTGACTTTGAGTACATATTATCTCAGAAGAAACAGTTTGTCCAAGCATGTTCGGACAAGTTCATATTTTTGCTTCTTATGTCATTACTGTTATTTATGCACTATAACAGGTTGCTACAGATGCACAAATACAGAAATACCTGCTTCATAACAGAGGCGACTCCATGTTTCCAACACATGGGATGGGATGTTGGTCAAACTTTGTTCCTTGAATACGTATCATCGTGCATCTGAACTGAATCCAAAGGTCAATGTTCCATCCAAAATGGTTTGTTGATTTATCATCACTTTTGTTGTTCATTAACATAACCTACACGTTGGTCACACACTATTGGCAATATAGGTGTGGTTGCTATACTCATTCTTGATTTAGGTCTGGTTACCTGTACCCGCGAGGTTTCCACCCTGTACACAATTAATTTTGTAGCAAGTTTCGAATGCAAAGAAATTATTTTTACAATTATGTTGCTAGGACTGATACAAAGCTGAGCTATGTTCAGATACTTCTATTTTTCTAAACAATTAAAAACTGCAAATACACATGCAGAATAATACCAAATTAATATATAGGGCAACTATGAAAAAACCAGCATTAATCAAATTTTATTTCTATTTTTCAAGCACCAACCTGTAAAGGTTAGAACACAAAATTTACTAGACTTTTAAACGAGAAGTTACTAGCATAACTAAGAAGCCTACTTTCCTTAATGAGAATGCAGAGTAACCCAAAATGGTAAAATCAGTCACGAAGGCTCCACATTTTAAAAGTTAAGTTCAGTTCAAGGATTTTGTGTTCTAGTTTTACATACTGTGTAGACATAAGTCCTTAACATTGCCTGAGGAAATTGCTGTCATAAAAGGAGTACAGAAAAGACTAAAGAAAGAATTCTAAATTACCAAGGAGTTCGAAATTTACCGAAAACACTGTCAACTTTCTCGAAGAACAAAGACAACATTTTGGACACAGAGATTTCAATTGAAAAAAAAAGGGAAACAATGAGAGAACCTGGAAATCCAAAAGTGGACCAATGTGTGTTGAAACGGTTTAAACGAACATGCAACCAAAAAATTCCTGCAAATGGGCCACTTATCTGAACTAAGACTGTACAGTTTGCAAGCGACCGAGGAAAAAAATTTTTTCAAGGCTGGCCATGGTTGACTGGATGGTTTCAAAAGTAGAAAATAGAAATTAAACTGTTTTCAGTTTTGTGTGCTGTGAGAGTGGCAGCTGGGCAAACTAACAACTTCTGGTTGAGCGTCAGCAGGTTTAAGTGAATGGGAGAGTTACGAAGTGGTAGTGAAGCATGTTCGTCTAGTAGATGTGAAATAACTTCCATGTCAATTTTCAGACTCCAGTTTATTAGATGGTTATTTACATTGCTTTGCTAACATGAGCAGCAACTCTCTCAGATACATATTCAGCAATCAACAACACAACTAAGTCACATGCTTTGATAAAATTGACCTTAGGAACTGCGCTGTCTGACTGACTGGTCCTACTGCGACAGAGTATACACAGTAACCTACGTTGGGCATCACATATTCAGGAATGGTCCTTACTGCATTGCCTTCATTCAACTCTCCAATGATCTCGAAACTTCTACATATTAAAGCTTATGGCAGCCAACCCATTTGCCTGCTGAGTACCACTCTTACATTATTGATACCCATACTCCATGTAGGGCAATCATTTGTTCCTATTGGCTGGCTTGACCTGAGTCAAGTCTTCATTACAGCAGTGTGACAGTTGTTATATCACTACAGCTTGTTTATGTTCCTTCTAGAACATTTCATGATCAATCCTACTGTGGTGCTACTCAGTCATGCTTCCTTTACATTGAACAGTGACCTAAATATCATATAATGCAATATACACATGTTGAAAAACCATCTAAGTGCAATAATACATGAGCACTATTAGGAAGCAGTCAAAAATAAAGAAATACAGGATATAATATTTGTTAGAAATGATAAGTGACAGGGATCAAACAATGTTTTTAAAGTTTACGAAACTGGACTATACTTTAGGTGTACTACAGACAAAACTATGACATTTACCTTAAAGGACGAGAGCTACAGTGCTTAGCAAGGATATAGTAACAAGTTTTAGTACTGTAGAAACAAATACAGATGGTTTTGAAAAATTGCCATTACGATAAGAAAATATGCCAATCCAAGGTCTTTTAAAAATATAAAATCCAAATCTGCAGAATATGAAACTAACAAAAATTGTATGGATGACATGTGAACGTTTCGAAAAATGATGTGAAATTAGATAAGTAAATGACCAAACCTAAACAGGGAGTTTTATTGTTGACAAACGTACAGCCCACAAAAGTATAACTGTACTTGGAAATGTTTACGTGGGGTTTTCCCACCAAACATGACTTCTATAGCCCAATGAATGGTTCAGGGTGTAATTAAGAACTTTAAGGGCGCAGTCTACTGCAATTTTCATCATTATTTTATTTTTTATTTGTACCAAATATTTATTTTTTATTTTAGACACAAAATGTGGCTAAATTTGGCTCTTATGAAATTTTTTTATCTTTCATAGTTTTCACGTAATGGCTTGTTAAAGTAATATTTTGCACGTTTCCATTTTAAGGACTACACTAAAACCAACTGATATACCAAACTCAAAAAAATTACAGTGGATAAAGACATTGCAGGCTACAATGACATGCTCATAAAATTAAAGAATAAAAATTATTTGTATTTTTAAAAAATTATTGAATTTTTAAAATTTTTATTCTTAGTTTCAGCATTTTTTTAAATTCAAATAATTTTTAATCTTTAATTTTATGAGCATGTCATTGTAGCCTGTAATGTCTTTATCCACTGTGATTTTTTTGAGTTTGGTGTATCAGTTGGTTTCAGCGTAGTTGTTAAAACGGAAACATGCAAAATATGACTAACAAGCCATTGCGCGAAAACTATGAGAGATAAAAAAATTTCATAAGAGGCAAATTTTGTCATATTTTGTGTCTAAAATAAGAAAAAAAATATCTGGTACAAATAAAAAATAAAAAAAGTGGTGATGAAAATTGCAGTATACCACGCCTGACTTTGGTTCTACAGGTGACTTGTTGACACCATCCCAACTGCTAATGAACACAAAAATATTAAAAGTTACTTCTAGAAACATCGGGTGCATAACAGCATACGGGAAAAAGCGAAATGGAGCAGTGGAAAACACACGGCTCGTATTTGGGATGCACACACACATTTAGCACAGACCAGAATTCTTGTGCCAAACTCCAGAACGGGATTCTTTATGTAAAATAAGGTGGGGTTACACTGACCAACACTATTGTGTGGTGAATATTAAGGAAGCTACACGACATTCAAAACAAATAAATTTTTTTAAAATATTAGAAAGTATAAGAGATTGAGCCACCGAAATTGGCATAGAGCTCTAAGAATTGGAGCAAATAAATCTGTGAAAATGTGGTTGACATAACTTTCCCCTTCACTGCTTATGTAGGGGTTACTCAACCTATTTCTGTAAATAACTTTTAAATACTAAGCAGCAATAAAATATTCAATGCATATGAGATTAATTGCACAAAATGAAGGGAAAGTACCTCTTGTGTTCACTCACTTCAGTAAACCATTTTCAAGAAAATGTGAATCAAAATATGAAGGCGCAGTGTAACCCCGCAGAGGTAGGCAATACAAAGGCTTTCTGAGCCACGGTAATTGCAGCATTGAATGGTCAAACTGAGTACTGTATACTAGTGAAAGGAACAGCCACATCTGGGTGCACCACAATCCCCACCACATGCACCATATGGGCAAGCCAGTGCACTACAGTGTCAACATTGGGGCTGGCATTGTCAACAATAATTTGTTGGGACCTTATTTGCTACCTGACCGCCTTAATAAAGTCCATTACTTAACATTCCAGTAGGATTTATTGCCGGAATTGCTGGAGGAAGTACCATTGGTAACTCGCCGCACCATGTGGTTTCAGCACGATGGGGCACCACCACATTTTTCTTATGCAGTATGCAGCAACACCACGTTTGCAGGTTGCTGGATCCATCAATTCACCAGCTCAATCTCCAGACCTTACTCCATTGAAATTTTTTATTTTCAACTCCCTGATCTACGAGATGCCTGTGAGTAGCCATGCAGATCTTATGGCACATGTGATAGCCATATTTGATTGTGTATGTGCCGTACCAGTCCAGGCCAACCTGATACGCTGTTACCAGTCGTGTGTTGAAGTGGGGGGACGGAAATTGGAACACTTATTGTAAATATGTATTGATGTTAATAAATACGTATGTAATACGTACAAATGCACTACTCCTATTTGTGCTCTGTTCCTTGTTCTGTACACACAATCTCTTTTAATCTAACCATTAAGGCAGTTGGTGTCGGCAGTTACTGCTAGCCAGCGTGTTCTCTCAAGACTCATTTTCTTCCTCTTGCTTTCCACCACTGCTCCATTTCCACCTCATTTCAACATCATCAGCTCTCAAGAAATTGCTGTTAAGAGGCTTAGTAGCGAATGTAGTTTCTGTGTGAGGAGTGAAAACAGGTGGGTGATTAGGCTGACATTGCTACACTTGATGTATTAATAGGCGCTCAGTATTTTTTCTAGTATTAATTTTTCTGTGGCACTTTTTTGAGTTGTGACTCTATGCTTTTATTTGTAGGTAGCATCAAGTACATCATTTCAGCTTATGTAGACTATTTGCATATTTTTGTTCTTATGAATTCAAGTGGTACTTTTTTGCTGACATTAGTATAAAAGAATCATTTTTTTAGCTTCTTTGCGATGCCCCAAAATCTGGATTCTAATAAGAATGCTGCATGTTTGAACATTATTATTTCAAGTGTGTGTTATTTTTTGTAGCTACACGGTTTGAGAATATATTTAGAAGTTTCACATAAAAATAAAACAAAATCACTTGGCACCATACAACATCGTTCATACAACACGTGCTGTCGTAACATCACCCAAATCTCGCTACTGTACTCAATTTAACCATTCAATGCTGCAATTACCATGGCTCAGAAAGCTGTTGTACTGCCTACTACTGCAGGGTTACACTGCGCCTTCGTAGTTTAATTCACCTAAGGGATCACAGTTATCGAGGACCTTTACGTAAGGTCAAACTATCAAAAAGATGTCAGGTACATTTGCATGATTAGTTTGGATACTTCACACATTCCATGTGGGAAAAACCAGGCAGTTATAATCAGAATCATGATATACAGACAGGGTGGTCAAGTGTGAACTGTACAGAGAATTAAGGCAATAACATTTGTTAGATGGGTCATTCTTAGAAAAATGACATAAATGGAGTAACAGTTATTTATTCATACAAAAAAGTTTTAAAGGACATTGACTTTCATTAAAGTGTGATAAACACTCAGTTGTTATGCACATCAATATGTTTTAAAGGTATAAAATGTGTTAACAGAAGATAAGAATCACATCCGTGAACTATAGCAACCCTCAAAACCACTGTTTCATCATATTGGAAAAAAAAAATTGCATTGACCAAGAATTAGTTTAAAGACAACTTTCAATACTAAACATCTTCAAATTTAATAATGTACACAACAATTGTAAATTAAAATTCATTTCTTAATAATAGTGTAGAAAACTTACGAGTTACAGCTATTAACATCACATTTGTGGACACAGTTATTAATACTTTGAAAAACTGTTAAATGGCAGCACTGAGTATTAAGAGTTGTTTGTTTGAATTCACAGGCAGCAATTTTGTAGCAGTATAAAATTTGTGTTTGGCCTTTCATGTTCTATTTAAGTTTACACTTAATTGTAGTGGAAATTACTGTGTGTGTTCAGTTCATACAGTCACATCTGTAGACACCAAATATTGGCAGGTAGTGGCTACTAAATTACTTCAGTTAATATTTTAGATGTACCTACTGCTCATAAACTTGCTTTCAATTTCATGATCATAACCTAAATGTTAGCAAGGTTAAAGTAAACACTTACTAAAATCATCACACCAGTGGACATCAGGTCTATGGACATTCTGTGTTCACAGAGAAGGCACATGTAGAACGGATGTGATGGTGACAGCATAAACATAACTACTTAACTGAATTGTATCTTTATCTTCCTTAGATGTACAAAACTAATATTATTTTTTTTTAAACTTTGACATTATTTGCTCAAGTGTCTTGATATTATTTAAACAACATTATTGTAACGGTTAATTAGTAATCTTTTTTTTGTATATGGAGTAGTAGCCCTAGTTTAAATTAAATTGCTTGCTATTTTCAGA
>PNEQ01084394.1:0-18936 GCA_003012365.1 Medauroidea extradentata | reverse complement strand
TGACTCGGAAATATTTCACGTGCCGAACCGGCTGACAGTGCGAGCGAGAGCGAGAGCGAGCGACGTGTAGACAAGGCACACAGTCTCATGCTCGCGCGCGCTAGTGTGTGTGGATGAGTCACGTCGGCCAGCCAGCTGTATCGGCGCGTGGTAAGATTTATTGCCGTACATCGTCGAAAGGTTTTAAAATTTCTCCGAAAATACCACAAAAATTCGGCATTGGACTAGCGAGAGTTTAACGCAGTATAGAGTTAAGAACATTATGTAGGTCTACCATTTTTGTTTTTAAATTCTTTATATATGTACTATATTTTTATATACTACTGTAATTCCGAATAGCGGACACTTCTCAATACCGGACATTTTTTTAAGCACCAGAGGTGTCCGGTTTTGGGAAGTTTCACTGTATATGTGTAGTGCTATAGTTGACCACCTGATATGGTGTGTGCTCATAGTTGGAATGCTAATTGTAAACAGAAAGAACAAATGGATGAATATGTAAGGAATTAGTAAAGACGTCTAGAACTTAAGTAAAATGTTCTGTAAACTTAAGTAACGTAACTAAATCTCATGAGAATCCACGGTATTAGAGTGGTCAGATCACTTGCCTCCCACCAAAGTGATCTGGGTTTGACTCCGGGCAGGGTCAGTCCCCGGATTTTCGCATGTGGGAATCGTGCCGGATGATGCCGCTGGTTGGCGGGTATTCTCAGGGATGCCCCGTTTCCCCCTGTCACTTCATTTCGGTACTGCTCCATACTCATCTCATGTGACCCCTCACCAGCACTAAAGACCTCGATGTTGAGTGCTGACATAAGTCTCTCACTCACTCACTAAATCTTATGTAACATATATTGTGCTTACTGGTGTTTACTTACTTTGCAACATCAGCCTTGGCTTTTAAGGAATTTGCCAACGTTAGATTTTCAGCAGTTTCAGCAAGAATTGCATCAATATCCTTGAGGGATGAAATTCTCAAATTAATTGCATCAGCAAGTTGCGAAATTTCTTCTGGTTTCAAATTTATGTGTTTTCTTGTAACCTGTATTAAGAAAATACAAATACACTAATAAAACATATAACAAATTAAGCTTGAAAAATACAATTAAGTAGTCAAATATTTATATGTAACTACATTATGTCTTAAAATAACAAAATAAATTTTAATAAACTTACTAATAGAAAGAAAATTAGGTTATAAAAGTTAAATACATGTAAGGTATAATTCACACAACATTTTAAAAGAAAGCATTATTTACGAAAATAATTAAAGGAAAGAATGGCAGCAATAAGACAAATAAACAAGATATTATTTCTGATTTCACTTTACAAATTAATAATGTTCGAAATTCCATCAAAACTTAAGTAGGTGTAGTTTTAGCAAGTCCTACATTCATAAACTTCCTTGAAAAAGAGTACAATAACATAAATTGTACTAAACAACTAAACTAAACATAAACACTTACAACTGTAATTTCATTTAATTGGATGTTTTCAACAACTGAAGCACAAATATTTTGGCAAAATTTTAAGGTTGGGCATCACTTCATTTACTCAAAATTTTACAAGAAACTTAGACAGTTTTATACAACAGAGAGGCATAAAACAAAACTTCTCTTTAATATCTTGTCTATACTACTATGTTTTTACAGTTACAACTTAGAAACAGCACCCAATTCATTACAAGTTCTCTGTTCATAAGACACACGCTGGCAAAATATTTTTCTAAAAACCATCTTGAAATCATATATTTGTTCCATATCACAACGTATTAATTTTCAACCAAGCAGAAAAAAAATTTATATATATATACACACAGGGTTTACCATTCTGGGAGTAGACATCAACAAAGAGGCGGGTGATAAGAGGGGCCCCGAGACCTACCAAACAAAGCAAACTTGTATAGTTCAATTTGCAACCGTCTAAAAGTTATGAATTTTTAAAGATAATTTGGTTGTACTCAACCTTGAACTAAAAATTTACTGATGGCGGAAAAAAGTAATGGTCTATGCGGACTGAAATTTGTTTACACCAAAGGTGATTAGTGCCATCACATTTGAAAACACAGTTCACATCACTGAGAGTACAGCTTCGTGGTGTAAAAAAATTACTTACACAAAAGTTGTGTTTGGTTTGGAAAGATGCCTCCAGTTTGCACGAGGTAAAAACATATTAATGGGTCACATAAATGAACACCCGCCATTGGAAAAACTACCCCATAGTATTATAAATTAATCAGTAAAAAGCAATATTTTAAATTAACAAATGTCGAAGCGGTAAATGTGAAAACATAATGTATTGCAGCAGATTCACACAATGTGAAAATCAGCAATAAGGTTGAAATAAAATAAAATAATTCCACAGTGTTTTTGAAATTATTGAAATGTATTTTGAATGTAATTTGTTTAATTTATGACGATAAAATGTAATGTTATTATAAAAGTGGTAATAGTCAGTTATTTCATTAAAAAAAACTAAAATTATCTAAATGGAAAGTTAAGATAAACTAATTACATCACCAGATACCCTTACATAGTTGCTGCTTCATATTCACAGCGGCCGCGTTTATATAGAGGCTAGTCCGCTTGTCTCCCATCACAGCGAACTAATTGCAGAAAAAATATTTTATGTTTACATTAATAATAATTTTCTTTTATTTAATTTAGATGCACATCATACAAGCAAGAAGTGTTGTAAATAATTTCTAAATATTCATGCCTATGTAGTTGTAGTTGTACTAGTCCAAATGTTATTTTATATGTTTGGTTGACAAAGATTAGGTAAGCATTACACACGAGACATAGTGTTAACAAATATCATCCTATGAACACTTGGAGAGACAGTTCCTCTCTGCCCAGTGCACATCCTCGGTAATGAAGGGTGGAAAAAGAGATATCGTGATCCATCATGCCGTGCTGTATTGTGACATCAGGGGTATCAGCAGTGGCCGACCACCTGACTCATCGCGTGCTGTTGCCACATCACAGCAGACCTTTAGTGCAACTGTATCAAACATGCGCTGAACTCAACACTTAACATGTCATTTTTTTTTATATTTAAATGTCTTTGGGCACATTCTGAACATATTGACGATCTGTGCCCACACAAATACAGTAGGCCTAGTATTTGAGGTTGGGAGTAAAAACATTTTTAAAAATTGTGTATGGTGATTTATGTGGTTATTAAGGTATCTTAAAAATAAGCGGTTTTCACACATCAACAGATTTCCTGGAACAAAATACCACAGATAAAAGGGCAGGCCAGCTGTATATATTTCAGATCTGACAAAAGTACTGAAACTGTGATCAGAAAAAGAGGTAATATTTAAAAAAAATACATCACTTACTCTTCGACCAAAGAACAGACGGATTACACTGCAGTCTATTTAAATATGTGTGTGTGTATATACACACATGCATACCTATATACACATACCATGGGAGTCTAAAAAACACTTAACAAATGTCAGCAGGTGACTTCATAGGAAAATATTTTATGCAAATTTAAGAACCACTTTACTAGAAATAGATTATTAAAGGAGTTGTGTGACCCTAATCATACAGATTATGTTTTATTTTAAATATTTGAGAAACCACTTGCAACTAAGTGAATAATCAGCTAATAATGCTGTACATTAGATAGATCATTCACCATGGGAAACGTTGTTTGTGATGTCATCGTCTTTCATTGAGGAAATGTATGAAACTTGTAACAACAATTTTCTCTTAGAAAATAACCAATAACCAATGAAGTCTTTGAAAAATTGTGCAAAACCAATTTTGTTGCCAAATTTACATAATTGTGTGCTGTATCAAATACGACCCGACTTAAATAATATTAATATAAAATGTTTCTATTTATGTTTCCTAAATTCAGTCTAATTAATTTTTTTGCATTGTCACTAACTTGATTAATTTATATTAACAGTTATTGAGTAATTTAAATGTATTATGATATTTCAGAAAGTTCACTTTCAATAGGGGAAAATTCCTAGAAAAATTTTTTTTGTTTACCTCATTTTTCCTAATTATTTTGGCACTAAATGCAGCCAGGCAAAGCAATAGCTTTGTGTAATTTTTGAATTATTCAACTTCAAAAATGCCATATTTAGAAACACCGCCACAAACATTGAAAACGTGTTCTTATTGGCTAACACATTTATGACATAGTCTTACTTGTTTTGGTTAGCCACCGCACGTCAGGCACTATTGTGGGTATTGGAATTTTTCAACAACTTACCCAACTTATAAAATTTAGCGAACCTGGTTACGTAAAAGTCAATTCTGGGATTTCGTCCGTTGTTTAGGCATGCATGGTTGTAGATTTGGTAGCCAACAACGAAGATTTATTTCACTTGAGTTGATTTTAAATGAGTGAAAACTGCAATGTATTAGTAGGCCTAGCTCTCACTCACACGTTGAGACGTTTTAGTTAGAGGTTTGAGTTTATGTAAATTTAATTTAAATTCTTGAGAGATAATAACTTACTACGGATTCAGTTTAATGTTTCAGATCCGATATATTATAAGTTTAGGTTAGAAAGGTCAGACGAAAGAAAGTTTACATGCGTACAAAAGGTGAACCTATCGAGTTTATGTTTGGAATGCATTTAACCAAGCCTGGCCCTGACTATGATCAATATTCTAGTTGCATGAATCAGTAAAATAACATGGCAGATCAATTATTTTATTACAAATACATTTGTTCTCAGTAATTTTTACGTTTCTCGTGAACTGCATTGAGAACTGTGCTGCAATCTCGGGGCAAGTTTCGCAAGACCCCGCCCACCCCTCGAATTATCGGACAATCACGGGTGTTTGAACTTGCCTATTGGCTAATGATGTTGCCACAGTCAGTGGAACAGCCAAAACACTACAGCTGTACAGATTTCGTCACAAACTACATGCTATTGACTGCAATTTTTAACTTAAAAGAACATATTTATTTTTTGCTAGTCGTGTCATGTCGTACATAATACAGCATTACACACATATACTGTATTTTTGTTGTTAATAGCATACTATTAGGTCTCTTCTTGAAGCATAAACAATGCAGTCCATCTTGATTTATCAGACGGTGCTAAAGTTAAAATTTTATTCCGAGTAAATTGAATTTTATTGCTATGAAACAAACTATTATCCACATTTATACCCTTCCAAGTTCAAGCTATACTCAATTTTACTGCATAAACTACCTTATTTAACGCAATTTCACGACTTGAACGTATGTTGCTGTCGTTTGTGTGTTACGTACATTTAAATGTACAGTATCGTGACGTCACAGGTAATTCAACATGGCCGTTCACGTTTTTGCTGCGCAAAACAGACTGCTCATTTAATTTAAGTTTTTCTGGTGTTACACAGACGGAATAAAAGAAAGTATGGTACTGTTGTTCATTAGATTAGTCATACTTTTTAATAAAAATATAATAAGAAATAGGAATTTTCCCTATTGAAGCTATTATTTCCTGTTACATTTGTTTAGCTAAAGCTAGTCACGCTGTGGTTTTTTCTTATCAGGATAGTAGCTGCTGAGCTTTAAATGCATTAATTGTTACAATAATTTTATTGGGAATTAAAAAAAAAATTATTACTGTATAATATATTTATTATTTACATTTAACTTTGCCTGCAAGATTTGGGCTTTAATATTTTCAATACAATTGTAGTACTGATGGACTATTCATCTATGTCAATAATTTTGTGAAATTTATTTGAAAAGAAAACTAAACAAAAGGAAGTATTAAATATTACAATGAAAATTAAGAAAATAATTTTGAGCAACCACAAATTTCAGTTTTCATTAAATATATTTTTCTCTGGGGTATATTGTTTACTATGGCAAGCGAGCCTATTTAATTATTTAAAAAATAATTTTTTTTGTCCTTGCATATGGTTGCCCAACCATGATTTAATCATGCTTGTCTTCCACTTTGTTTTGTTTGTTTACAACAGCTTCCTCTGGCTTTTTGTATACAGTGAAACTTCCCAATACCGGACACCTCTGGTGCATAAAAAAATGTCCGGTATTGAGAAGTGTCCGCTATTAGGAATTACAGTAGTATATAAAAATATAGTACATATGTAAAAAATTTTAATACAAAAATGGTAGACCTACATAATTTTCTTAACTCTATACTGCGTTAAACTCTCGCTAGTCCAAGACCGAATTTTTGTGGTATTTTCGGAGAAATTTTAAAACCTTTTGACGATGTACGGCAATAAATCTTACCACGCGCCGATACAGCTGGCTGGCCGACGTGACTCATCCACACACACTGGCGCGCGCGAGCATGAGACTGTGTGCCTTGTCTACACGTCGCTCGCTCTCGCTCTCGCTCGCACTGTCAGCCGGTTCGGCATGTGAAATATTTCCGAGTCGTGTGCGTGTGTCAAAGTTTCCGAGATCGACGTGGGTATTATTAAAAAAAAGTTTGATGCCAATGTTTTGTGGTGCATAATTTACGTTAACTGCAGCTCATGTCACCCTAATTTGTTCATTGTTCCCAACGTGTGTGTGAACAAATCCTTACTCCATATGCATTCGGCTAAACTCGAGTATTTTCATACGGCTCACTTAATTGAATGAAAGGCATGAAAAAAAAAACGTTTTCTACACTATCAATCTGCCGAGTAAACGTCACAGCCTCAGAAAGAAAGAAACAGAGGCTACTACAAAACCACTCAAACGTTAGTGTATCTACAGTCAGTCCATCCGTTTTTGGGAATGTACGTTTGCTGGAACCGCAGCTATTCTCCGTCCACGACTTCAGTATTGCTTCTCTATTTTTTATTATGTCGGCAATCTGAGTTTTCCCCACGTCGAACTTCGCAGCAGCGTCACAGACGTTTAATTTTTCTTTTTCATGCATCCTAATCACAGCTAATTTATCCTCTAATAAAGTTAAACGTTTACGCTTCTGAGACATTTCACACAAAATAAGTCACTCAATTACAACTGTTACACTATTGCGTGAAGTGCATGAAAAGAAGAGTGAACAATGACTAAGCGCTACAACACACGTCGCATGCGTGTGTGGTGGGAGGATCGAGTTACACTGCAGCTGCGCGCGTGCGTGTGTGTGTGTGGGGGTCGAGATAACGCGAGGCTACGCGCTACCTGCTTACAAGGGGTGTACAAATCGCACTTTCTTAGTTACGACTCGCTGCCGAAACATTCATTGAAGCTGCTTTGCAACTGTTTTCGCGCTCCTTTTTTTGCGCATTTTGTCCGTTATTCACTACTTATTATGTGTCCGCGTCCGTTAATAAGAATGTCCGTTATTTGGAGAGTATTTCTCCATAAGGCTCCATGTTACTCTGCCGGTGATTGGAAAAATGTCCGTTTTTCGGAAGTGTCCGCTATTCGGAAGTGTCCGCTATTCGGAAGTGTCCGCTATTCGGAAGTGTCCGCTAAGGGAAGTTTCACTGTATATGTTAATGAGCCACCTTCTGTACACTTCTCTATTTTTATTGGTGGGCTATTTTGTGATGTTTATTTTTGCCAGGGACTGTTGTTTTTGCTCTACAATTAATTGATATTTAATAATAATTCATTAACCTACCATATGCACCGGCTCAGTTGTTCCAAAGTTTGTTGAAGTTTAGTTGGCTTGATTTCCCAACACACACATATATATATATATATATATATATATATATATATATATATATATATATATATGTGAATAGGCAGAATTAGAACTTTTGCCTCCATACAATGTATTGTATTATTGTTACAGCAACAGTTGTAAGCATTGTACTTAAACAGCGCATTGTAGGGGTTCGCAATAAGAGTACCTGTTATTAGTTCCTTATGATGATGTATTGCTCAAGTTTACAATATAAAATGTTTTCAAAACATTGTCACACAGTAAATTTATGCTATTAAAGTGTGATCACCCCTGTTATTTTTGTGAAAAGACAGGTTTGAAGGGTGATTTATTCATCACAGGTTAAAGAAGTCTAAAACATTTAACAGTGTCCACAAAACAGTTTTTCAGCTCCAAGATTTGTTCTGCATTTTGCCAAAATACTATATTTTAACACCATTCTTAAGGGTTCATAGTTCATAGTGACTATTTATTTTTCTTACATCTGTATGAAACAAAACTGCCCATCTGCAAGTTACAATTTCACATAAATTTCAAATTTAAAGGGTGACTAAATAGTACACAAATACGTGAACACAAACACTTTTGGTCATTTATTTTTGTAACTGTTGTTGCCCCCCTCTCTCAAAAGTCCACTTTAATTTTCAAAAATGCACATGGTTTTTATAATGGGAAATACTTGTTTGTATGATTTCAACAACTTCCCCATAGTAGAAAATTTCATGAACCTCAAGCTAGGAGAGAGAATTTTGTTCTACTAAAGCCATCCAAGAAATACCAAATCCCAATACTGTCATGCAGCTTCGATGAATCTTGGGTACAACAAACTACTTGCCGAAATTCATCCCACAACTGTCTGAGATAATACAACCACTGAGCCAGATAATGCCAATGGGAAAGAGTGAATCTGAGATGAAACTCAAAAGACAGTAATGGAAAATGTAAAGCAATATCTGACGCAACAGCCAACTTAGCACTTTAAAGATGTGATTCCCCTATCATAATTTCAGCTGATGCATAATTTTATGGCTAGGGGCAGTACTGGAACCAAAACCAGATAATCACTGGGAGCCCAACGTATTCTTCAAAGAGCCTGAGTGAAATGGAAACCTTGCAGGCCAAACTGAGAAGGAAGGTTTGGCTGTCACTTAAAAATATGAAATGTTAATAAATTTCTTGTTAGGTACATTTGTAGATTTTCACAGACCACAAACTATTGGTAACACTACTGGAATCTAAGCCTCTTTTACCGTATTAACAGCTAGACTTCAGAGGTTATGTATACAGCTTATGTGCTTCACTTGTGTAACTCATAATGTGCTAGGAAAATAATTTCACAATCCATATGCACTATCCCGAACCCTAGTACAAAAAGCCATGGACAACGAAAATAAATATTTGGAGAAGAACTGTTTATCCATGACATCACGTCAGAAACATAATTTACATAGAAACACTTAGTAGAGAATGAGGAGAAACAAGACAAAGAACCGGAATACCTCCAATGAAAGGAATGTGTCTTTCACGGGCCTTGGCACGAAGATTCCAAATACTGGTCTGTTTGTGGACACCTGATGTGCAACCTGGGGAGCATCATGAAAGAATGACAAATTTTCATTCCTAGGCAAATACATTTCAATAAGTTAAAAAAAGGTACAAAGGAAACATGGGAATCACGAAGTTTTGTCATTTAAAAAATGAATCTGTGTGGTGCTGAACATGTTTACGGAAGTGAAGCGGATGGTGGTAACCTGGCAGCGATGCATTGAAAACAGAACAAAACAAGCAGAAACTTTATCTCTGTTACCAGGTAGGCCAGGGGAAATATTGGGAGTAGATATGATGAACCTCAAACAGAAGCAATACCTAGTGATAGATATAATTCCAGGAGTAGTCAAAACCGATGGTGATACAGAGTTTACATCCACGGATTTCCAGCACTTTGCCAAAGAACACAGCTCCAGCCATGAGATATATAGTCCACGGTTTCCATAATCAAATTGTGAAGCAGAAAAGGCAAGGCATTGCTAAATAATTCTGTTAAATATGAAGATCTCAATCTTGGAATCCACTCCAATACATGCACTCTGATTAAAGAGGAGTTTTAAACAATTTTATTATATTTAAATTTTTTGAGCCATAACATTTATTCAAATTGAATTATCAAAATTTTCTCTTTGACTAAACATAGGATATACTCTTGGTTAAGTGCCTGACGTAAATAATAATGGAATCTTTCATTAATTTGTCATGAAGAATAATTGCAAGAGAATTCTTGAAAGTTAACCTATAATTCTCTTGCAATGATTCTGCATGACAGATTAATGAAAGATTCCATTATTATTTACGTCAAGCAGTTTACCAAGAATATATCCTGACCAGCAAATACAAAGTGGTTGTTAACAATTGGCAAGACATCCGCCCACTGTCCGAACTGTCGTCAAGTGTCTACAACATGATAAAAGGCAGTAGGCAGCTAACAGTAAGACGTCTTTTTTCAGATAGACACTAAGCCGTCATGGAAATGACATCGGCTCGCTGTCCTCTTCGAGACACTTTAAAGACATTGATAATAATATTCCGAGCAGTTAACAGTGCAGTGACCAGTGTTAGGCATTAATCAAAAAATATTTCAGTCATTGTAGTAATTGATTGAACAATTAATTGCAATTAATGTAATCACAATTAATCTAACTGCAAATAATCTGTTAGTTGCAATTTCAATTAATTTACTTAAAATGTGTTGTGTTAATTGCAAGATACAACTAAAACAATTCAACTAATATTGTTAATTGTTGTAAGAAACAATAAAAACTAACAATTAATAAGCATGTTTCTCTGCACTGCACCTGTAGGTGCACACAATATAAATGACCTTTCTTATTATCGTATGTATTTCTAACACAAAACTTTCCATTCGTTTCTGTGTATTTTCCAATGCAATTTAAACTATTGCTATAGCTGTTGTTACCAGTGATTTCGCAGGTAAAAATCCTTAGTCGCTCGCGTGGGCGCTGGTAAACGAATAGTGAACATCGCATGACAAAGTTGTAAGCTCTCGCTCAGACTTAAATCCATCTACGTAACTTATGTCTCTGTCTCTCTTGCGTGACGTCATCTCTTGCGTGACGTCATCGCTTGCGCCGCGGGGCGCCCCGCCTGCCAGTCACTATGTGTGCAAACATCAGACGCCAGCAGCGTCAAATGCAAAGTAGTGTATATGGCACTTGCTATTCTAAGTAAAACTAGTTTGCTTCACTGTACCAAAACGAAAACAAACAATATTGTACAAATTGTGTATGTATGTGTGACCTGTGTCAAGTGTAAAGCATAATGATGGATGACATTCAGGACGACAGTAATATATCTGCGAGTGTGAGTGTTTCAGACAAGAATGAGATGTATGATCGTTTATCGCCCTTGCCATCAAACAGCACTGCCGATGACACAGCGGCCTCTGATTCATCGTGGCTTGCGGCTTCTTGTACTTGACGGTACATATTTTAAGCACTTGCCTGAAAAATCATCGGGTAATAAAATCACAGCTCTGTGCATGAAATGTCCTGAAGATATGATGTCAAAAGTAAAAGGGTATAACAATTGTACGTCAAATTTTCTAAGCCACTTGAAAAGAAAGCATGGAGAACAACGCATCGAGGAGTACAAAACATACGTCAAAAAAAAAAGAGAGAACGTGAGAAAGACAAAACCACACATATTGCAAAAACCAAAGTAAGCAAATTAACGAAAACTGATAAAAAGAAACCAAACCAAGATAAGTTCGATGAAAATATTTTGAAATATTTCATCCATTCTATGATTCCATTACGTACAACAGACGACCCATACTTTTTAAAGATTTTTACAGATTTAGACATATCTGAAATGGACATCATACTTATGAGTTGACGTACCTCAGGGCGACACATAGCAAATTACTACGAAAAACAAGTGACGACAATCAAAACTGAACTAAGTGAAGTGGAGTTCGCATGCACAGTATTGGACATTTAGTCTAGTAAGAAAAAAAGTTGTATTGGCGTCACAGTGCATTGGATCAAAGATGACTTGTGTAGAGCTTCAATGGCATTAGCCTGTCAAAGATTTAAAGGCAACCGTAGTTACGATCGTTTATCGGATATCATTCAAGAAATATGAGCAGAATACAATCTAAATTAACGCAAAATTTTTGCATCAGTGACAGACAACGGCAGCAATTTTGTAAAAGCATTTAAAATATTTGGTATGAAATTATCCAACATTGAACTTGTAGATACAGATAAACATTTTCAATGTTCTCAGTTTCTTGAAGATTCTGAGTCAGATGATGACGAGACTGAGCTAATGCATCCCAAATATTTGCATTTGATACCTGTGCATTTCAGATGCTGTGCACACACATTGAGTCATTGTGCAACAACGGACGCGAATAAAGTTTTAAGTGCTCAAAATACTACATTGTCGGATATGCATGCTGCAGTCATGAAGAAATGCAATGTTCTATGGAAGGCTGCAGCACATCCTAATAGTGCGGAAATCATTCAAGATGTATTGCAACACACATTAAGCCGGCCTGGCGAAGGTAGATGGAACAGCCTATCTGACTCTCTGAAGCAAATACAGAGAATTAAAGAAAAAAAATGTACTTCTTCATAGATATTTGAACATTAAAAATGTAATCAAAGAAAATGAATTTGAATACATAAACGAATATCTCATCTGTGCTGCACCTGTGGCAGAAGCCCTCGACATAAAGCAGAGGGAGACAAACACATATTATGGTATAGTGATGCAGTGTCTTCTGGACTTACGCAAAAAAACTGCTGAAAATTGAAAAAAAGAATTACTTTGCTTATTGCAAGCCTCTGATCGAGGCATATAGACAAGGCGTTGAAAACTGATTTATAAACTTTTCGATGTTACTACACCTGAAGCAGAAAATGCTGCTATAGCTGCTCTATCATATCCTCAGTTCAAAAATAAGTGGCTGACTTGCTTGAAGCCTTCAGACAGAACGAAGATTCTCAACATTTGTAAGACGTGTATTTGTAAACATTTAAACGAAAATGAACCTGCAACAGTTGCCATAACAAAGGTCAACAAAGAAAACATATGTTTCAATTTTGACGCTGACTGGTCAGACTCCGACACATCTATGACGGAAACTTACTCTTCTGCTGCGCTTTTAACTAATGTCAAACTGTTAATGTTGCACTTTTTCACCGAAGAAAGCCAAGACCTTCAGTTCCTAAATCGTTATCCTGAGATAAAAGCTGTATTTATTATATTTAATACTCCATTGCCATCGTCAGCGTCAGTGGAGCATATTTTTTCCTCCGCAACAATGACCAATTGGCCGAAGAGTCACAAATTGTCAGATGGTATGTTTTAAAAAAATTAGCTTTTTTAAAATGCAATCTGAATTATTATAAGAAATAATACTTGTGATTCAAGATTTGTAATTAAAAAGTGTATTTCTTGTTGTCTACAAATATTATGTTAGTTTGACTAACTAAATTTAAATAAAAATATTATCTCTTTTCTATATTTCTAGTTACGAATAAGTACACATCATCACACGATGCCGAAAAACGTCCTCCCCTGATAACTCCCACGAATAACGATTTAGCGCGCCATGAACCAACAGCCTTGCATGATCATCAGTCAACCTTATGTGAGCCCTACCCTGTGCCACCCCTCCGTCTTCTATTATTTCTCTTTACATTATTTAAATTGCATTAAACTTTAAGTGCAGCAATATTAACAATTGATTAATTGTTCATTGAAATACTAACAGTTACAAATTAATTAATTGTTAATTGAGAAACTTACAGTTAGCAATTACTTAATTGGTAATTGAAACATCACAGTTAACAATTAATCAACTGTTATTTTTAATTATACCTTGGAATTAAATTTTGCCGAACACTGGCCGTGACCATCTACAGATATCGGCCATCTGTCAAGAAACAGACACCGCCTCACTGTCTTGATGAAGACACTTGCCCGTTATCTTTTTAAGGACAACTAAACAATATTAGCAAAAAGATACTGGATCAGTAACATACTGGTACCCTTTTCTGGACAGCACTTATCTGTCGTGTAAAAGATGATGACCTGTTGTACTTTTAAAGACACTTAAAAGATATTGGCTAGAAGATACCGTTCCATTACTGCTGCAGTCTACTTTTTTAACACTGCTGTAACCTGCTGTAAAAAAGAAACTGGCCCGCTGTCTTTTAAGGACATGTAAAATATATTGGCAAGAAGAGACTGTGCCGTTACCGGCACAGTGTCCTTTTTCAGACAGTGGTTGTCTGTCATGGGAAAGGTACCAACCTGCAGTCTTTTTAACCCTACGGCTAGGGAGGTTATATCTAGAGTTAGAGACCCTGTGGAGAAAGGTTTTTTTAAGCAAACTGAAATTTTTTATTTTTTTAAGTTGTATTATGCATTACAGCCCAGAAAATTTTATTTAGACATTCTAACTAGAATTGTTTGGAGGTGTGTGTGTGTGTGTGTGTGTGTGTGTGTGTGTGTGTGTGTGTATATATATATATATATATATATATATATATATATATATATATATATATATATATATATATATATGAACTTGTTGCACATAGCCTAAAAATAAAAAAATCATAAAAAACTTAAAAACATGATTAACTTATGAAATTAATTTTTTTATTGTTTTCTATCTTTTTTGTTATGATACACTGTAAAAAACTGTCTTTTTTTATAATTCATACAAATATTTTAAGTTTATACTGTCAATATAATTATTGCATTCACAAATATGCTGAAGTTTCACATCAATTTTTTAATTTTTAATTAATATGCACACAACAGACACACATACGCACATTTATTGCTACACTGCAAAAAAAATTGTATATTTATTTTATATTTTATAATTACTGAATTATTTCTACCATCAATTTGAAAGTCACATATACAAATATACAGTGATTTCACTTATGAATTTGAATACTTACGTATACATGACCGCTCAACAATGCTACACTGTAAAAAATGTAATGATTTCTCCTATTTTTATAATCAATGAATTATTTCTACTATAAATTTGAACGTCACATCGACAAATATACTGGAATTTCACTTATGATTTTGAAGATTTATGTACAAGCAACCACACAACATTGCTACACTGTAAAAATGAAGATTTTTGCTATTTTTTTAATCACTGAATTATTTCTTCTATTAATTTGAACATCATATATACAAATATTTATGTACAAACAACCACACAACATTGCTACACTATAAAAAATTTGAAGTTTTTTCTATTTTTAAAAATACTCAATTATTTCTACTATCAACTAGAAGAGCATATTTACAAATAAACTGGAATCACTTATGATTTTAAAGATTTATGTACATGTAACCACACAACATTGATACACTGCAAAAAAAAATTGTTTACTATTGCCATAAATATGTAATTATTTCTACTATGAACATCAAAATTTTGCTACAAAATAAATAGAAAATTAGTTTTTCATATTGTAGAAGTATGTAGACACACATGCAAACATCACTGATACACTTTATTTTATAAATGTTTTGTTTCCACCATATATTTCAAAATTGTATTTATAAGTACAGTAACGTTTTGGAAGATTTATATATAGATACAACACACAATATTGCTACACTGCAAAAATGTTGGTAATTTTATTTTGCACAAAAAAGGTTATGAATATTTTATTATTTTCACAGTCTCAATCACAATTAAATTGCCAAATATTTGAATATTTACTAATTATTTTGAAGAAATATTGTGCACACACATGCACAAACCATAGCTACACTGCAAAAAAATGTAACATAATTATGAAATTTTTGTAAATTTTATATATTTTCTGCTGCAATGTCAAAATTACATAATAAACTTTAGAATAGTATTTTGAATAAATATATACACAAGACACCATTGCTACATTGCAATATTTTTTTTGCAGTTTTATAGGCCTACGTATTGAATTATTTCTACAATCAATATCAACGTTACATTTTCATATATACTGATGTTTCACTAATACTTTGAATAAATATGTTCTCACACACACGCATATTATTGCTACAATGTAAAAAATTTATCTTTAGCAATTGTTATGTGTATTTTACAGTTTCTACCATCTATCACAGAACTACATTTATAAATATACTAAACTATCACTTTTTATTTTGACACACACACACACACACACCACAACATTGATATATTGCAAATTGCTTGATAAATTTCTTTTTCAAAACTTTTATAAATTTAGAATTATTTTTACAGTCAATTTCAAATTAGATTTACAAATATCCTGAATCTTCAGTAATATTTTTGAAGATATATGCACACAGACAAAAAAAACACACATGTACACACAGACATTATTTTACATAGCAAATATAAACAAACAAGACACCTAATGTTTACTGAAGTTCATATTTTGTGAATATTACTGCACAATAGAATTTTTATAACATGAATATTGCATCTCACAGACAAAATTTACTGAATGAATGAATTTTACATTAACAATTGCATTACATCCATGTGTTTTATTCATAGGTACTGAATAAACCCTGAGGGCACACAGACAAAACACAAAATTTTTGGAAATGTTCCTGTGTCGGGACAACACAAAACATGTCGGCAGTTATGAGCATAAAAATGTTGTTTTGTTGCAAGTGCTGCAAAAAGTCATGTATTTTACATAGACATTTTTGCAGTGCGAAATATGGTAAAACATGGATAAATACAAATTCCTACATCACACTCAGCACATATCTACCTGGTGTATTTTCTTGTTGACTATTTCTTTGTGCTGTGCTTGCAAACATAGCATTGTCTTTGCAGCTTCGTCTTTGCTGCTGTAGGCGCACTGGAGCAGGAAAGTGTCGTACTGTGAACCGCAAAAGCGTGGTAACATATCAACGGCACACACCTTTGGAAAAGATGCGAGTCGGACAGAACTCTTCCAGTAGTTGCCAAGCAAGGTTGAGACGGAACTGTGCCAACTTATTATTTTTTTCCTGTTCTGATGTTGTACAAGATACAAGAAATCAAAATAATTCTATCCAAAAACATGCAAAAACAATTTCTTGTACCATTTGAGTGACTTCTTAGTGCTGTCCAGAAAACTTACTTGCATGTTGGCTTTACCTACCAACCCCATGCTTTTTGTACTCGATTACTGACAGAGGCTTCAAAATATTTTTCCTTGATGTACAATTCTTTTTACCTCTGTTTCTGTAGTACTGGCACTGGAAATATTTGTGGTACTGATGTCATTTCTGTCTAAATCAGAATCGCCGATCAAACTGTCATCGTCACTCGCTGATTCCCAGTTGTAAATAATTTCACCATGTTCTTTTTCAGAAAGTGCTTCTCTGAGAAAAAGTTAAATTTTTATTATATGGTTTGTGTAAAATAATACCAAACCATACCACATAAAATGCCAACATTTGTTCATTCATTCACAAAAAAAAAAATTACGTCGTACAACTGCACGAAAAAGTAATCATTATTTTTCTGCAACATGCGTCATTTAGCACGATTCTTTTGTGCAACAAAAGACAAAATAATTGATCATAACATATTGCAAAGTGGCACAGTAAATGGATTAAAATATAGTTTTTGTAAAAAAAAAAACATGTATTTTAACTTTAAATAAAACCTAACTGTGACTGCCACGACAACTATTGATTGAAAGGCAAATTCAAGTGGATAATCAGTGTAGTATTGATCTTCATGAATGAGTAATATAACCCCAAACAGTTGAAACAGCTGCACATGCCAAAGGCTCTCAAATGTAAATGTACGATGATACTACTTTGAGACACTTCCAAACTGTATATTTACGTGCATACTCAGGTATACCACTATAAATTTGCTAGTAAATATACGTTCATACTCATCAAAGGGTTAAGGACTTTTTAATGATACCTTAGAAATATTGAACAAAAACTGATTTGCTATCTTTATTGTGATGGTTAACAGCATTAGTCTAAAAATAAGTTATTAATTTTCCAGGGTATTACTGGCAATGACATTAGTGCAATGGTTATGTGTTTAGTAGACTAGTAATAAAAAAAAATAAGCAATCCCAGAATACACAACATGTCAGCAAAATCATGCTAACATCATCCATATGCCAGTAACAGTTACTTGTTGATATGTATCATATGCAAAATTCCAACAAGGTGGTGTGGTGTAGTGGTTAGCATGACACTCTATGAATCATAAGATCGTTGATTTGAGCCCAACACAGTTCATTCAAGAAACGCCCTAATTTAATACAGTATAGTTACATAAAGTACACAGTAACATGTACGAAACACTAGAAAATATGTTTTTAAAATGTGTGTGAAACTTTTTGAAAAACATTTATATTGATGTTGGGCCATCACCTGCCCTTCATCTTTTCGACACTCAGCTGTCACCGGCTGCTGTCTTATCAACACTCAGCCATCACTGGCCCGCTCTCTTTATGGCACAGGCCCTCTGTATAATTGATAACTTATCGGAAATGGTTTGGTGTCTTTACGACTTGATGGCTAACTGTCAGCCACTGGTCCAAAAATATATCGGCCCATTACTGGTAAAGATATCAGGCCGGCATCTCGAATTCCCGCATGCCGCTAGTGGTTCGCTCCCGGCCTGTACTTTATGTGTTTGCTAGGGATGATTTGATAATATGATTTGTATAAATGTTATGGCTCAAAAACTGAAATTACAAAAAAAAATTGTCAAACTAATTAAAGTGAACCCTCGATAACTCGGACCTCGATGTCCCAGACATCGGATAACTCGGACAGAATTTAAAAAAATACTACTAATTTTAATTAAATTATTTTTTGGTCAAAAATCATAAGAAAATTGTGTCTGCCTCATTTAAATCCATCACGGTTTATTTAAAAACAGTATTAAGCTTTAAAAGCAGTTGCTCATCGCTACGTAGCCTTTAATAATCCCACCGTAAAATATGTGGCAAGTTCCGTGTGGTTAAATGTTGCTAGCGAGGCGCGCGAGTAGAGATGCAACTCAGCAGGCGGACCTCCCTTCTTTATCTTTCCTTCCACTTCGCCACGCGGGCCACACGCGCACGTGCGTCGTAAATAAACATTTCAGTATGATGCTGGTGAATTGGACGGTAACTACAGGTCACATTGTCACCTAAAGGGAAATTTATTTTGTTCTGGTATGTGCGATAAATTCAAGATTGCAAAACAAATTGTTCCGGACATTAATAAAAAAAATTAAAAGCCATTGGTTTGCATTGCAATGTAGGCAAGGTGGTG